>NDGM011142757.1:0-12419 GCA_002564305.1 Octomys mimax | reverse complement strand
AAGCGCTTCCCTGGCAAGTGCAAGGGCCTGAGTTCAATCCCTGGTTCCGCAAAAAAAAATAAATAAATAATAAAAATAAAAAAATCCCTTTGTGATATTTAGCATTCACAAAGTCATGGCTCATTTTTATGCAGAAAGCTAAATTTATATAGAGATTAAGACTCTCATGATAGAAATGTTTTAAACTGTATCCCCATTTTGAATCTAGAATATTAGGATGTTATTTTGTTTGGCAATTCCAGTCTGCACATAGAAGAATGTTCGTCTGGAGAACAGCACTTTCCATATCAAACTCCATGCTGCCAAGGCTGGGCTCTGAGAGTTTGAAAGAAGCTCTGGATACCGAGTCACCTTCTGACAGTTTAGGGGGCAGCTGATTCCCAGACCAGGGCTTCTGAGGCATTAATGTGCATTCAAATTATCTGCACACTTTGTTTAATCACAGTTTGTACTTATATAGGTCTGGAGTCTAAGAATCTACATTTCTGAGAAATTTCAGGTGAAGCTACTGCTGCTGATGTCTCCCAGATGACCTGAGATGAGGGGATCTTTGAGCCAGAAGGCTTCTGAGCGTGCAAGCTCTGTCTCTTTGCAGTTAATGCACATGATTATCACACATGAAATGAAGGATCTATGGAGAGATGTTGCTAGTGTGTGTGAACTTCTAGTTTGTCATTAGAACTTTTCAGTCAGATCATCATCTGATCGCTCTATTAGGCTACTATCAGGAACACTCGCTCATCGCAAGAGCTCCATCTAAATGCCCACTAATTGGCCATTTTCACAGAGAGGTTCAATGGGAATGAGACTAGGCTCTACCATTCCATTATATGTGAATGAATTGTTTCTCTACAAAGTATGTCTTCAAGGAAATGTACCTTCTGCAATCTCAGCCTTGGTACAAACAAGCTCCTATCAGATCCCTGGAATGAGACACCAGGGGCAATCAATTCATTCTCCACCCTCCCCTACCATCCTCAGGAGAACAGAAAGATACTTACTGAGGAAGAGAAGGTCCTCCTCCTGTATTTCCCAGAGAACATCAGTCTCTGGTGTAAAGAAGAGAGGCAAGCTCATTAAACTCACAGGTCTCCAATTAACCCACTATGCCCTCGTGATCGAAGCTGACGTTTAAGCAGCTGTCTTGTGTGCATGGGGGCCTGTTTCATGCAAGGCATATATTCCCAAAGTTGGCTGTACCTCAAAAATTGTTTTGCCTTTTTTTTTTAAGTGAAAGCATGTTTTATATATACTATAGAGGCTGAGGGTATAAATCACTAGTAGAGCACTTATCTAGCATTTTCAAAGCACTGGTTTGATCACCAGCACCACAAAAAACAAAACAAGAAAGGTTAGCTTTTTAAAAGTAAACAGCATAAATTATTTTGCACAATAACCACTAAATGCTTTGATAAATAGTTGGATTTTTAAATGCTGAATTTATATAAAATAGGGTACAAGGTAAAGTAAATTTGAACAAACAAACTAAACCAACTTCTGTAGTTCCAGATTAAGAATAATCCTACATGCATTAGAAAAAGGATTATCTTACTTAGCTTTTCAGGAGTAAGATGCTTTTGGCAAGCTTTGAATTACAATTTTATTCCTTGGTATAGTAAAAAATATCTTGCCTCATTTTGTGAATATCAATTCCGACTTATTTCAATGAGACTTCTATCTGAGACTGTTGCATGCATTACAGTACACATTCTTTGTTGGAATTATTAACCAAATGTTCCCCTTTATTTATTCAAAGGATACTGTCCAAAATTAATTTAGTGAGAGCGTGGTATGCTGACAAATCATGCATTTCAGAAATTTGGTTACAGGAAAAATCCACCTTCTGGTGAGAAAAAGAGAGTAATATGTTACATATTATTTTTCATTCATACTCAATAATTTTCATTCATACAATAATTGAATAAACACGAAGGCATTTCTGGTTTATTTCTGCTTAGAACTCATTACCAAAGACCACTAAGGCCAACATGTGCATGTATCTCTGACCATTTTCTAAGCAGCAATGCTGGTCTGTCTGCTTGAAAGGATGTGAAGGAAGTGAGCCCTTCCTATGGGAGACCCCTGTGGCTACATTCCTCCCCTTCCTGCAGTCTCTCTCTACTTTTCAGGATTTATTTTCAGCTCTCTTGGTCTTCCTTCACCATTTACTTGGTTCCACCCTCCACCACCATGTTTTTCATGCTCTGTAACACGCAGGGAAACTTGTCCAGTCCATTTACATGCAGAGCTTATTGTCCTTGTCTTCCGTTTTCTGTTCCTAATTCAACAATTTCTCCCATGTCATCTAACTGCCAGGACAGTAGATCTTGCTCGTCCCACGGGCTACACCTGGGCAACTTTACATTCTTTCTCAAAGTTGACTTTTAAGGAAGGCATTTTCAGTAATAGCTATTGCTCCCAGTCAAAAATGTTAGAGTAGGATCTGGGCCTTTAGCTCAGTGGCAGGGCATTTGAGATCTTGGCTCAATTCCAGCGCCAACACCGAGATCCAGGGCCAGGGCCAGGGCCAGAGAGAGAGAGGGGTCAGACATAGAGACAGAGAGACTGAAAGAGACTACAAAACATTAAATAATTTCGCCTCTAAGTACCTATGATGCTAGGTTTGTCGAAATATTTTAAAGGTGCTGTGCTATTAACCTAAGTCCCATTGGAACCCAGATCTTACAGGAAGAACCCGTCATATCAAATGCACACTTTTCACCTATTCAGAGCAAAAGCATTGTAAGAAATCTAAGAGTACAAGTATAAGCCCCTGCTCTTTATAAACAATGCATGCTCTCTCTGGGTAGTGGCAAAAGGATTATACATATTTAATTTTTTTAAAAAAGTAGATCTTTTCAAGAGGGCAGGACATAGGTCTGCCCACCCTGACTTACTGGAAAGATATAGGCTTAGGCTGTCAGACACAGAGTTCAATCTCTGGTCTCCTACTTCCAGCAAACGTTAAGTAAAAAACTTTACTTGTCTGGACCTTCAATGTCCTCATCTAGAAAATGGCCAGTACCAGCTCACTTGCAGATTAACTGGGAGGATTAAACAAGAAAATGTGTAGAAAACACCAGAAAGCCTCAATCATTCCTTCTCAGGCCCCTCTGGAGTTTGTATAAAGTTAAAACACCTCATACCAGGGCAGTCTGCCCTTGGCAAACACGCCTCTAAAGCTACCAATGTATTTGCTCCTGATTCTCCAAGAAGTTGGAACCTTGAAGATGTAGCATAGGATTTGCTTTCTGTTGGCGGTGGGGTTTTTTGGGGAGGGGTGAGGCAGAGGTGATTGGAAGAAACTGCAAGGCAGGTTTCCCCGGGGGAGGAGTCACTCCGTTACCATGGCTGATTTCCCTGGGGCTCAGAGCCAGGCAAATAGCACAGCAGAGGGAAACTGAAACGGTTCTGCAAATACAATTCTTGACAACTCCGAGACTTCACAGTTCCACTTGGAGTACAAAAAGGCCCCAACTGTGGCTTATTTGGACAAAGCCATGTCACGGTCACCCTGGGAATAACTCTAATTTCAAAAGAAAAAACACAGCACTAATAAAAGTGGGACAATGTGAAACAATAGAGGAAAAGGTGTTATTACCCTCAGAAGGGAAGTATCAACTTCTTCCTTTCAAATAGATGTTCATATTTGTGCAGAACTCAGAGGAATACTTTGGATCAAAGTTAACTGGGCTTGTAAATAAAATAGATAATAAAGGGTAATAATTGACAGCCATTCCTTAGGATATATTTCATTAAAGTGGATGTAGAGGTGCATATTTGAAAGCCCAAGACTCTGGAGGTTGAGGCAGGAGGGCCACTGGGAGTCTGAGGCCAGCCTGGGCTACACAGTATGTTCAAGGCTAGCTTGAACTACATAGGACACCTTGTCTCAGAAAAAGCAAAAAGGAACACATTTCATTAAATATTTGAAACCAACAGAACAATACTAATCACTACCTCTATAACAATGATCCTCGAATTTGTCAGTATACATATTAGGGCTATCTAACAAGTCCAAGGCCCAGTCCTTACTTTACCATATATTTATATGGTACTATTTTTAATGACTTTTTCAAGTTATTTTATATATGGTAAATAGTACCATATAAATACCATATAAACCAGAATTTCTAGCATGGAATCTAGGCCTCAGGAGGTCTTAAAAATCCCCTCAGGTCATTTCAATGTGCAGAAAAATTGGAGACCCTGAACTCTGTGATCTCTCTACTTAAGTATGGGCCAATAGCCACAACATCAGCAGGAAGCCTGGAAGAAATCGGTCTCTGTCCCCCGCACTAGCAAGCCTGGCTGCTAGTTTTCACAAGAACCACAGATCCAGGCGCACCTGGAGACAGGAGACCCAGCATTCTATAGGGCAGCAAACTGCCCCCCTCCCCGTCCCATGACATCGTGCACTGTAAGTTCATTTCTGCTTCCAAACTAGTAAAGCAAATGCAGAGAAGCAAGAACAGAAATCTGAGAGCACTATTTTATTTTTTATTGTTTGTATTTTTAAAAAGCAAAGGTTGAATACTTAAGAGAGTAAAGTTTGAACCTCTCAGAAAATTTTACAATTTTTTTTTCAGATAAAGTTGCTCCAGCAAAATAAATGCAATAATAACTACTATTTAAATAAGAGCAAGAGGAGAATAGAAGGAAATAAACTCGACATGGGGTTTCTAGCAATATTTCCTTAAAAGCTTGCTGATGGACAGGCTCCCTTTTTCTTCTTTTTTATTTCCATTGAGACACTCATACAATTTACCCTAAAAACTAGTCGCCATCAATTTTCTACTTCAGTGCTATTTTGCTTACTTCATGTACTTTGCAAACCACTTAGCATATGTAATTAGTGTACTAATAAAATGTACCTTGAGATTTTTGGGTGGCTTGAAATTGAAGAATGTAGTCAGTTTATTTTGAGAAGCATCAAGTTCTAGAAGATAAGGCATGCAGCTCACACAAGACAAATCTGGTGGGAAAACAGATACAGAACAGCTAAGCCAATAAAATAACTTGAAAAAGTCATTAAAAATAGCGTATGTCACATCAGAATATTTTTAAGCTCTGTGAATTACAAATACATCTTCAGTATTTTAGATGAGTGAAATAAATAAAATTGGAAGTGTGTAAAAAAATTTAAGTGTGGGAACCCCCCTGGCTCTTTCCTGGGGCCTGCCTACTCTTATGTTCCCCAATTATGTCTCTGCTCACCCTCCCACAAGCTGCTAACACCTAAATGCTTCCAAAATTACGAGCCTTCAAGGAAAGGATGAGAAACTAAAGCCTTAGATAATCCTCTTGATAATTAGCCCCTAAATAACTGAATTAGGGCTTTTCAGAAGATTGGAAATGCCACAATTAGGGAACTCTCTTTGTTGTAAATTCCATTTTGTTTTAGTTGGAATTAATTTTAAATCTCATTAATTATTTGACATGATTTAAATCATTGTTATTATTTTAATTTGGCTCTGGATTGGTTCAAAATTGCATCTGAATTTTGCATTTTATCCCTAGCAAATATCCTGAAATATAAAAGGACTATGTGCTAATCGATTCCAAATGGAGTTACGAATAAAACATAAAAGCTATGGCACATTGTTTTGGTTTTTTCTGTCACTTTACAGCAGAGGCACTTTCTGAAGGGAGAGATCGAGAATAATCAGATCACAAGGGTCACAGCCTCGTCACCACCAATTCACTGCACCGCCTACAAACAGTAACAATAAGATGATCTTCCCAGTTCTCTGGCCCTGAAGCATGGATGAAGCTACTATAACTGCTCAGAGGATGGCTCCTAGTAGGAGAAAGCAACCTGCACATGCAGACCCAGGCAATGCGCTTCTACTCTTCACCAAGTGGCGCATACACACACAGATCAGAAGAGGCTAGGGTGCCACAAGGAGCCTCCCCTGGAACAGGCAGTGTGAGAAGGCCTCTGGCCCCTTTCATTGCCAAAAGACATTCAAGCCACAAAATCCCCAGCAATCTGTACTTCATTCCTCCAAAGTAAACCACATCCTATATGTAAATGGCTCTAGATGAGACAATAACTTGGGACATTACCACTTTGGTACAACTGAATGAGCCAATCGAGGAGCTGCCTGTGAGAGAAAACCTAAGAAAAGACTTTATGATTTGTATCTATCTGTCTATTCTGAGCTCAGCTGTATGTATGTCTTTGGGAATGATCTCAGTTCCATTAACTTCTGCTTTGTACCAAACTCCCTGTTGGAGCCGATCTGTTTGTCATACCGGGGACATCTGTCTGAAAGCGGAAGCAGCATTTATACGTAGAGACAGTGATGGTGAATACATTTCACACTTTGTAGAGAGCCAATGTTTTTAAAGATCACATTGACAAATAACCTCTGGTCTGAGTGGCCAGATGCCTAACTCCAGCACGCTGTCCCTCCTCGGTGCAGTGACCTCCTTGTCCAGCAGATGGCAGGAGCACCTTATGTCTACATTCACATTCTCAAAGTGAGGTCCTGGACCAGCTTCCTCAACCCCAACTAAGAACTTAAGTCAAAGGCCAACTTTCAGGCTCATCCCAGCTGAACCAGATACTCTGAGGGTGGAGTCTGGATAGCTGTCGGAACACCTCCTCCCAAGATGATTCTGCTGCAAACTGAAATTTGGTCTGCATCATCATCACAAAAGGTGCCACCACATAAGAACAATATGCTATACCCAACACAAAGTAGGCTCTCAAAGACTTGATAAAAGAGTAAGTTGTGCCACCCAGGATAAATGGAGACTGATCTGGCTGAGGAGGAAAAATTTCACTTGCAACTGTGGACTCCCTGCTCCTGTGGCATGGAGGTGTAAGACCAGTCACTTTCCTCTATGTTAGGACCTCCCAGCACTCTGCAATCCCTTACCTAGTAAGGCAACCTCAGAAATGTGGGGTGAGTGGAGCATTCCTGCCAGCAACATGAAAAAAAGTCTTTCTGATGATACCATCATCATAGTCCTGGACTTGCTTTAAAATTACCTCCAGGTAGAAAGCAGGGAGATGTAGATGAAGCAAGACTGGCCATTGGCTGATAGCTGCTGAATTGAGCACACACGGCAATATTCTTTCTATGTAATTGTTTGTAAATTTCAAAATCAGTTTTATAAAACTGTAAAAAAAAAATCGAAGTCTTTTTTGTACAGGCTAGAATATTTCTTAGCTACTGAAAAGTGAATTTTAACAGCTAAGAATCACATGGAAGGGGATCAGTAAATAGAAGAGCGTATCAGCAACATCTGATTTAATCAGTAGAGAAAGCAGGTCAGAAATAATGACTTGCTTTCCTCCCTAGAAGCCTAAAGAAAAAAACTGTATGCTGTTAAAAAAACAAGACCAGAATACAACAACAGGAATCAAGCTTTGAAGAAAATGTGACAATTACAGGACTAATTTCATTAAATGTGAACAAGGTGTCATAGCAAATGACTACAGATGGTAGAGCTGGGTTGAAAGAATCAACGAAACACGGTAGAGACAGAACAAAGAAAGAAAAATAAATTTGTGAACTTCTGGTGTTCAAATAAGAATAGAGATAGCTAGACAGGGCTGAAACGTAAATACAAAAGCAAAATTAAAAAAAAAAGATTCGCTAAAGAGAAAAGACTCATCTGTATTAAATAACTAATAAAAAAAAAAAGAAAAAGGAATCATCATTCAGGAAGTATTTTAAAGATAATGATCAGTCTGTTAAAAGGAAGCCTGAGGCACACGTTCCAACTCCTATTTTTAGTTATCCCTGAGTGCAGATTGGCCGTATCATCATAGTGCAGACCGGGGTCTTCTCCTCCCTCGCACAGTCACCCAAGCTTTTTGAGGGATAGGAGCACAGAAAGCAAAGGAGCAGTAGGTAAATGGATCTACAGAGCACTTACGGTAAGTTTGGTCTTATTAAATTACATTATATGCTGTTATATGCTGCAGCATTTAACTTTTGAAACCAGTACACAATCTCCTAGAAGAACAGTTACATACCTTCGATTTTATTCACTGACAGATCCAACTTCTGCAGGTGAACATATCCACACAAAATGCTAATGTTCGTTAAATCACAGCCCTGAGAAAATAAAAGACTTGAATATTGCTTTAGCAGGTTAGTAGCCAGTCTTGCAGTATCTGGAAATAATAGTTAACGGAAAGAAATGTAGAATTTCTTGCAAAAGTACAGAAGAAGTGAAAGAACAAAATGTAAAGCCTATTACTAATAGGATCTCAAAACAGATTACAGACCCCATCAAAAAAAATACATTACTCTGAAGGAAATAATAGCTTAGAAAATTAGTGTTGTTAGCAAGAATGAATATAACGTGAAAAGGCAAATTAAAGCAGTGTTCACGAAGACCTTTAGAGCACAGTTTTATATCTATAAAAAACACACAAAACAGCAATACAGACAAAGCTTTTACCTAGTAGAAGAAAAAGCAAATGCCTAGAATTTAAATGAAGTTGTAAGGAGAGTTCACACCCAATCAGGAGATCATTAATCCTACTACTTACACTTACACAAGAGCTCATTTTCAAAGCTCTTTCACAATAATCTCAGCTGATGTAACACACCTAGGAGATGTATAGGGAAGATTATTCTCAGTTTAGAAATGAGGAATTTCAGGTGTAGAAAGGTACATAAGTTGCCCCAAGTCACAGAGCAATTAGAATCAATATCCAAGATTTCTCAGTCCTTCTTAAAAATTCACTCCTGGAAATTTTGCTACAAGGGAATTTAAAATGGGGAATAAAAAGAAATTTGATCCTGGAGAACAAAGACTTACATGACTATATATGTCATGTCAGAATCAGAAAAAAGCCATCAAATAAAAATTATTATATGGCTGGAGAGATAGCTCAGTGGTCTAAGTCCCTGCCTCACAAGCACAAGGACTTGGGTTCAATCCCCAGTAGGGTATGCTGTGCCAGGCACTGAAACTGGGTGTGGTGGTGCACGCCTATAATCCCAGTGCTGGGGAGGCTAAGACAGGAGGATCACTATGAGTCTGAGCTGCATATCAAGACCCTGCACAAAAAAATAAATGAATAAATAAATAGAAAAATATCATGATAAGCAAGCTCTCATATACGATAATGATTGTCTAATGTGGATTGCTAAAAGAGTAATAATACTAAATATGTACTATGTACTAGACATCACTGACCTTGGCATGATTCAAAATTAAATGATAAGATATAGTGTGCCCTTAAAAAGTATGACTTAGAAACAAAAAAGATAGGTACACAAGTAATAAAAGGAGGTAAAAATAATATATAAGTAAGAAAAAAGGGAGGGAAGTCACTGAACCAGAAAGTGTACTCAGTAAGACAGATTAATAAGGCCAAGTAATTCAACATGTAATATCTCAAATGTAAGGAGGTCAGTAGCAAAATAAATTAAGCTTCAGTCCCTCCAGCTGGAATAAGATTCAAAGGATTGCTTTATTGTAGATCAACTCAAGGCATGGCGCTACATACGTAAGTAGAATATTGATTGAAAGGGACTAGTGTAGGCTGAATAGGCTGCTGGGATTATATCATTCCAATAGCAAACACAGTGCATACAACTGGCTGAGTCATCCATAAACAGTTATAAAGTGATAAGAGTAAAAGATTATAAACTTAATGTGCTAATCTCAAAGGATATATCATGATAGGTGAAAACAGCTTAATATTATTGGAATAGTTTACTGATTCAAACCCAAGACAGTCTTCTAATAAATTAGAAAATCATGAAGCCAAACATCGTGCCAGTTTATGCATTTTTGTTCCTTTTCCTTTGTTTATGACAGGGTGTCGCTATGTATTCTAGGCTGATTCTGAAATCACTATGTAGCCCAAGCTGGCCTAAAACTCATGGCATTCCTCCTGCTGCTCCTCCCAAGTGCCGCAATTACAGGTACGTGCTAGTGTGCTATTCTTTTTTAACATATATGTCTATGTTTGCGAATCTCCAAGTATTTAACACTTTACAATTTAAGGGAAAAAAAGAGTTAAATTGCTTTGCTAGGACTGTAGAGACTCAAGGAAAGAAGCTGAAGAACCTGCCTTTTTAGGCTAAAGTCAGAGCCAAGATTTTGTGCCACTCTATAGCGAGGAATGAAATCTTGAAAAGTGAATAGCAAAAGATTTTTTTCTCCAATGATAGGTATCTTTTAGAAAGAAAGTACAGCTCAAAACTATTTATTTCTTGACATACTTAAGGGGAAAGTCAATACCAAAATGGTTCCCTTGAATCAGATACAAATTTCAGTGCTTCTTTCACTGATCAGAGACAAAAATTCTTAAAGCTTTTGGTGGTTATAAAGAATCAAATTCAACCTCCTGGGTAAAAGGCATTGATTACTATAATATAGACTACTTAAGATGAAAGAACTAAGAGTGTGAAAAAAAATGGAGACAAAGGAAGTTGGGGGTCTGATTACTGGATTGCTGCTAACACAAAAGCTGTGAGTACGAAAGAAAATGGACATGGTCTGGGCAGTGTCAAGATGCAGTCAGCCTAAGATGATCCTGCTATACTCACTGATAAAGTTAGGTTGAGATAGACTTGTTCAGTCCCAGAGCCTGAGCGCCCTAATTCATGCAGTGCCTTGGCCACAGTCTCTTCTGTCAGGACCCCATCAAATTCATCCTGCAAAAGGAAAAAGAATAGAGAGGCAGACAAAGACAGGATTACATTAGGGAAGAAACTACATACCCTATCATATCCAGCACTTATCCACAACTTACCATGTCCAAAGAAAACTCTATATTAAGAACACATATGTAGCGTATATAATAAAATAAATAGAGGTATAACTGTTTTTATTGTCAGTGACTTTTCAGGTTGCCACTTGTATTATTCAAAGTTGAGTGGCCATAGGAGCTGTAGAGGTATCAGTATCAATGGTGATGTTTACTGTTGACCAATTCTCTATTCCAAGCACTGTGTAAGAATTCTTAAGGAGTGACTCATTTACCCTTCTGTAACCTTCAGGTAAGTATTCTTATCTCTATCTTAAAGATGAAGAAACTAAGTTTTAGAGGTTACTGTGCCTGAAACTACACAGGCAGTATGCGACAGAGACAGAACAAAAATCCAAATATACCTCACCCCTGGGCAATTCCACCCTTAAGGCTTTCCCACACCTCAAAGGATGGTTACATCAATTGAAGGCAACCAGTTCTCTAAATCTGGTATTACTGATTTAAAAAAAACAAGTTTTCAGTTGACTTCTTTTTTGCAAATTTTTCTGGATACATATAATTTGCAAGGCTTATTAAAAAGATACTAATCATTTCCATAAGGAGGTTAGCCCTTGGTCCACATTGACATCCTATGAACCATTAACCAACATGCCGTTTCCTAATAATGATAAGAAATATCATGTGAATACCATGTTTGTGCTACTTCCAACCCTGTAATGACCAACACATTGCCACTGACAACACAGCAACAGAAAATACAGTAAACACTTCAGTAACACCTATATACCTAACCACAATGAGCATATGAACTACAATGTCAAAATGCTGTGTATTTTTTCTGGGTCTTCTACTTTGATTCAGGAACCAACAACACTGCCCTGGCTGTTGGTACTGAAGGCCTAAGTATTATAGGCTTGTGCTACTTAAAGAGCTTACCCCCAGATTTCCACAGATCACAAGAATGCAGTCTACATGGAAGTAGCATATGTGCTTTCAAATTGGACAGACATGGTTTGAACTTCATCTCCACCATTTTGGATATGACTCTGGGGAGCTAAGTTTTTCTCTAAACCTTCGCATATCTTCAACTATAAATAGGACATACTATTTTCTTTGAAGGAGTTCTGGACATACCACCTCAAAGTATGTGCTTTGGTGTACTGATTATTTTCAGCTAAAGACACTTGAAAAACCTCAAATGGAAGAAAAGGATTTTTCTGAATTCCTTTTATCTAACTAAAGACAGATCTTCCAAAAGGAACTCGGTTGTCATAAATCTCTTCCCTGGGAGTTTCATCAACCAGAGAAGATTGATCCTTACCACAGGAGAGAAGAGAGCTTGACACCACACTCAGACAAACTCTGTTAGAAACTATTATTAATCTCCCTTCTATTCTTCTAAGACTCCATGCACCTTTCTAAAAAAATTTACTCTGCCTTGAATAGCCTCTTAACATGCTATATAAGCTCTCAAATTTCACTGCTTTTTGGAGAGTATTCACTTTTTTTTTCCTATGATGCTCCTATGAATGTAATAGTAAGAATTAATAACTCTGCGTACCTACTGTTATGTTAATCTGCCTATTGTTGGACCCAACTATCATACCTGGAAGGATAAAGGGAAAGTCTTTCCTTCTCTATATGTACTTTTAATATTTTAGGAAGAGGGGGCTGGGAAGATGGCTCAGTGGAATAAGCACTTCCCTGGCAAGTGCAAGGGCCTGAG
>NDGM011142754.1:0-13407 GCA_002564305.1 Octomys mimax | reverse complement strand
TATAGTTACATTCTCTTAATGAATAGAAGGATTTGTTCTAATGGTGTTTGTAAATAGGAAATCGAGTCCGCATCTTGTGCAGTAGTTAACCACTAAGAAGATTGTATGCTGTGTGTTAATTATTGAAACTGTCTTACCAATTTGATTTGAAACTGTCCAATTGCTATTTGTTTATCAATAAAATTATGTCAAAAAAATAAAATGTACCAATAAAAAAATAAGAAAAACAAAATTGTTATAGAAAGGAGATCTATAAACTACTATAAAATAAACCCATTTATAGAAATGCAAAAAAAAATAATGTCATAAGTGAATCTTACACCACTTTGTTAGTTTCATTCAAGCCAAATTATTTTCAAAATAATAAGCACAGTAGTGCTAATGTCCTTTAATTACATAGAGATTTTGCATAAAAATGATAGAAATCATAAATTTTGTATGCTATAAACATAAAAATGTGTACTTTATGAAATTTTATACTATAAATATCAGTCCAATGACAAATGAACAGACAACACAGTCATAGCCAAAAAGAACTCATCCGGTTATACTTTTCCTGCAGCTCCTGTCTTAGGTTGTCTATCAACAGGACATTTTATACACATCCATAATATCTAGTACAAAGTGTATAATGTATGTTTTCCGATTCATAGATATTTTAGTTAATTTCTGTTAAATAAACTATATGGAATTATTTTAATATTATATCTGAAATACTATTCTATCATACTCTATGATAAATAGCTTAAGATATTTTTTGCATTTATTTTCTATATATATCTTTGATATTTACCCAGCATATATTTTTCTGGTTTTTACTTTAAAGAGAAAAAATAAAAATATTAAAATGTTGGGGAAAATGAAACTATATTCTTGGCAAGAGCATGAATTGGAGTAACCACTGAGGAAATGAGTGTGGAGATTATGCCCTAATTTTACTTTGGAGTGTTTTTGTTTTTGTTTTTGGTACCAGGAATTGAACTTCGGGCCTCACATTTTCTCGGCAGTCACTGTGGCACTGGACTACATCCCTGGCCCACTTTATCTAATTTTATCATGAAGAATTTCATCTGTTTTAACAAACATTCTGTGGAAATAAGTTTTATTATATTACTTTTTTTTTGTACTGGGATCAAGTGAGGACCTTATTCTTACCAGGCAGACCCTTATGCCACTGAGTTATCTTCCTTGCCCTGATATTAACATTTTTATATCAAGTTCTTTGGAGTCAAGGAAGGGGAAATGTTATCTTAATATTAAACCTCAGCGATGTTTCATTTAAAATGTGACTGCATATTACTGATAAGGTAGAAAGTCATATTTTTCTATCTGCTGAAACAAAAATGACGAGTCCCCTCAAATCAGTGACAAACATTTTTAGAAAGGGAATTTTATAAGCAAATAAAATATGCATGTCCAGCTTCAGAGAGCCCTTTTCGTGCTACTACAGAGAGCAGGAAGTCAGTGTTCTCTGAAAACGCAGCTCACGTCACAGATGCGGTCCCTGCTGCACAGATGCAGACAGAGCAGATGCAGACAGAGCACCCGAGGCTGTGTGGGACGAGGCAGGTGCAGTGCGCGACTGTCCACACGCGGCCACGCGTGCTAGCGCAGCACTCTGACAAAACCATTTGACTGTTCTAAATCTTTCATTTCAGCATGTTTGATGATTACTGTGAATGTCATCTATACACCAGGGTTATCATAAACTTAAGGTAAAATATCTAAGGGTTTTGGGGCTGGGGAGATGGCTCAGTGGAATAAGTGCTTCTCTGGCAAGCACAAGGGTCTGAGTTCAAGCCCCGGTTCCACCAAAAAAAAAAAATATATATATATCTAAGGGTTTTGCCAAAATATGCAGCAAATGTATGGAATTATCACAGTGAGTCAGCAGATGTGGCATGTGGCACAAGTTGTATACTCTAGTACAGAGGCACTTGGGAGAGTAATAGGAAGATGCAGGAGTCACCACTTCTCGGTCTGTGAAAACAGAGCTTACCTGCAGGGACTCAGTAGCAGCGCTGCTACTTCCTTTTCTGAGCTCCTCCAGGACCGAGACAGGCCTGGAGGCAGTGCAGCAGCAGGCTCGCCTGGCAGGCTGGCTTGTGGTCACCTCGCCAAACAGACCATCCCCCATGCTTGTGGTTTTGTTCAAACAGGGCCCCTCCTGCTGCTGGTTGTGTCAGTCCTGGTCCTGCACCAGGATGTGGCCTCCCATCCCCCTTGTCTTCAGGGTGGCAGACGTCAGGTCATTCTCCACGACTTGCTTGAAAATGCAACCTACTTGACTCAGAGGATGCACCTCAACTCTCTAGAAGTGTTCCTGGAATTTGTGAGTTTCTCAACTTCTGTCTCTTCACAAAATGAGCCACCAGTGAATGGGCTATTGTACAATATAATCATGAAGAATTCATTGTACATATGTCAAATACTAAAATTAATATGTTAAAAAATACATCAGCCAGTACTTTTAGATAAACAGAAAGTTCTCATATTTTTTAAAAGTTAATAATATTTTAAAAATTGCCTTAAGGGCCGGCCAAATAGCTCAGTGGATTAAAGCACCAGCAAGCATGTGCAGGGCTCGGGGGTTCAATCCTGGGTTCTGCCTTGCCTGCCCTGCCCCTGGGCATGCTGAGATGGCAGTTGAGACTGGGCATGGTGGCACATGCCTGTAATCCCAGCTCTTGGGAGGCTGTAAACAGGAGGATCACTAAAAGTCTGATCTAGTAGTGAGACCCTGAACACCCTATAGACCCTTCCCTAAAAAAAAAACCCACAACAAATAATCTCAGTGCTGGAGAGGCTGAGGTAGGAGGGTCAGTATAATGCAAGCTGCATAAGAAGACCCTGTACTAAGTAAATAATAAATAAAAAAATAAATAAAAGTTTAAAAAATAAAAATACATATGAATCTAGAATGTTTCAAAAAGTCATTTATTTATTCAAAGAGAATAAAATGTGGTAAAAAAACATTTTAAACAATACAGAATCTCACTGAACAAAATGGTAGGAATTCAACAATTGTTGCTATATTACACATTGTTGTCTTAAAATTAGTTATTTAGATTACCAGATAGAAGCATTAAAAATTAGTCAAAGAAGTTATAAGACATAAAAAGATTTTTTTTAAGAAATAGAGATTAAACAGGTCAATACAAATGCACATGAATGATGATTTTCACTCACATCCTAGAAAAAGCAACAGCTAAGGTACTTAGCACTTTGTGATTCATTCTAGTTTTAGTGTTATCATTTCAAATAACAAACTTACACTGTCAGAAATGTGAGACAACAAGGGCATAACAAAAGAATCTGAGAGATGGAGAAGTTAGAAATGTTTTTTAAAAAGTAAGATTACAGAGCTAGTGGGAAACACAAAGCAAAGAGTTTACTTTCATTATTTTTTTGACTTGGTTTTTATGTAGAATTCTATGAAGTCTACTAATATTTACATAAAGGATTCTTGTTTTCAATTCAAAACACAAAGTATTGAATTTTCTTCATCATTTCAGGTAAAACAATATTCCAAGGAAGAATTCTTTTTGATTCCGGATGCAAGAAAGTGCTACACAGCTGATATCCCGAGGCCATCTGGGCAGAGAGAAGCCAAGTTGCTGCAAGTGAGTTCCCTCCTGTGTTGGCTCTGCCAGAACAGCTGAGGCGGCACCCTGGCTCTGCTCTGCACCAGGCCTGTGTGCTCAGAGGTAGCTCTCGTCCCACTGGCCACAGGAAAATGGAGCAAGTGTACACAGCCAAAGGAAAAGTACTGTATGACTGATATTATTATAATCAATTCCTTGTGCCTAGGATTGAAAATATTTTCTCAGGAGCTTCATATTGAATGTGATATTCATGCATATATATTAGAATGGCAGACTCATCTTTATTGATTGCAAGTTCCTGTGACTCCTGCATCTCTGGTGGTTACATTACTGGTCCCTGCCTGATCTGATCTCGCCTGACTTTTAGCACTCTTCTTCTCCTTGTGTCGGTTCTTCACTCTCCACATCTCGCCTTCTTCCTATGGTATCTTCACTGTGAAGCACTACACAGTCATATCCTGGTCAATATTATGTTGTAATTCTCACAGATATTACTCTAGTCTCTCCCGCAAAGACAACAAAGTCTACACATCAGGCACTAATCTCTAGGGCTGGCCAAATAGCTCAGAGGACTAAAGTGCCTGCAAGCAGGTGCAGAGGCCATGGGTTCGATCCCCAGGCCTTCCATGCTGGACCTGCCCTGGGGTCACGCTGAGACAGCAATTGAGATTGGGCATGGTGGAGCACACCTGTAATCCCAGCACTTGGGAGGGTGTAAAAATGAGAATCACTATGAATCCAATCTATTAGTGAGACCCTGAACAACCTGTAGACCCTTCCCTAAAATACAAAAAAAGCACTAATCTCTAATCTATGCTTTAAAGTTTTATTGTTATTACGTCTCCTGATTTGCGACTGTAAACAGTATTAACATGATTTTAACTAATGAATATAATTCCATAGGCAAGATAAAATAGATCTGTAGCCTAAAAGTCTCAATAGAGAAAGTATTTTCTATAAGGAAGTTTTATAAAATTGTTTACTTTATTAATTTCTACTACCTAAAGAAAAATTTACATACACATCTAAATAGAAAGTTATATATTACTTCTGCTTTTCAGAGTGAACGTCTCATTTAACTGACCCGACTGTATTTCACTTTTTTATGGTAATTGCTACAACCTGGCTGCATAGTGCAAAGACATTATCAACATGGTGATCCGCTACCTGCTGTCCTGGAATGAACCCCTGACATACCTGGGACAAGAAGTACATCACATGACAAAGTTACGTGACTTTTTCAAACTCAAGGAAAAAAATATTTCTGAAATATACCACCAACTTAAAGATCGCTTAAAGGAGATAGCCTATCAGGTGAGCAGGCTTTTTTATATTTTCTTTCTTTCTTTTTTTTTTTTTTCACTACCAAGATTGAATTTAGGACCTTGCTCCTGCCAGGCAGGCGCTGCTGAGCTATCTCCAGACCTACTTCCTTCATTCTCTGATAAAAACTTTCTATCTATGATTTGAAATGTTTTGAAATCCCTTGCTTTGCATGAACAACCTTTATACCAGGGCTCCATCCTTTAATCTGCTACTAAACACCCTGAAAGCTCCTGAGAACCACTGTAGAGTCTACTGCCAAGGCATGTTAGGGTTTGCTGTCCGGAGCAGGTCACTGTCCCTGCACTGTCTCAGAGCTCCTGAGGAGAGACTTCTTGTCCATGAAGGGGGCGTGGCACAAGGTAGAACTCTCCTTAGTGTGTAGACTTTGTTGTCCTTGGGAAGGAAATAGGGTTATATCTGTGAGTCACAAGATATAAGAAAATGTTCCTAAACATTTTGCAGGAGAGAAAAATCAAAGCAGAACATTACAAAAAGAAACATTTTCTTCAAAGGGTCTCAGGGAACCACAGGAATTTGGCCATCTTTATCTTTTCTCCTCACACACAGTATCAGAGTGGAGAGCCAGGCATGGTGGCGCACGTCTGTGATCCCAGCTCTTGGGAGGCTGAGGCAGGAGAATTGTGAGTTCAAGACCAGTCTGGGTTACAAAATGAGCTCAAATCCAGCCTGGACTACATAGTGAGACCCTGTCTCAAAGAAAAAGAAGTATCAGAATGGAAAGGTAAAATGGCAAAAGTCAAAATCATATAGGGTGCTGTGTCTCTATGTCCCTAGTCATAACAGAACGAGACAGACACGTCATCAGTGTTGCTCCACAAGAACTAGGTGCTAGAGAATCACAAATGAACAGAACTAAGAAATTAGTCTTGTAGAATGTTGCTATTGTCTATGAAAAGTGGTTTAATTATCCATAGAAATTTCTTCTAAGTTAATGTTTCCCTCTTTTTTCTAAATGAAAATTTATGATATTGTATTGAATCTTCAGAAATTACTGGACATACACAGATTGAACTTGTTGAAAGCAAATTCCATCATTAATGAGATAACAGGCAGTGTGAAATTTTCATAAAAGTGTATTATATAAGGAAAGATGCAAGATTTTAAATTTAAAAATAAAATCCATTTCCTATTTTTCTTCTTAAATGTATGCCTCTTTTTATATTTTCGTAGGAAAATGATATCTGAAATCCTCCAGAAAAGGCCATGTTAGCAAAGGAACATAAGAAATAAGCATCTTTTTTTTAACACTACTTATGTGTTACACTGAATATGTTGGTATAATCTATAGGCAATATTGTCTCAAGTCTCAAGTCGCAAAAGTGAAAAAACTCTAATCATAAAGATAGATTAAAAACAACACATGATTCCAACTTCAATAAAAATGTTCTTACTGAGTAGTTCAGCAGAGCAGGGTCTACAGTTCTCCCACATTTTACCTGTACCTCTGGAAATGGGCAGACCTCTTCAGAGGCAGTACAGTGTTACTGGGGCTTTGTGTTGCGAGGGTCTCCGAGGTCGCAGAGGCCAAAGGAGGACACAGGGGACCAGCTTCTCTCTCTCTCTCTCTCTGTCTCTCTCTCTCTCTCTCCCCCTCTCTCGACCACAGGGCTTTCTGAGCACATTGTTGCTCCACCCTGCAGCACATCCTGCACTGTGACTGGTTGCTGACAGAAGCTGCCCAATACATTTTTTTTTCCAAGAAGTCCCACCCCTTGAGGCCGGGGAGATAGCTCAGTAGAATAAGCATTTGCTTGGGAAAGCATTTGCAGGATCCTCAGTTCAATCCCCGTTACCTAAAAAAAGTCCAAGTCCAGTGAGCTCAAAAGAAAGCATTTTCTTCTCATATGAACTTGGAAGATGCTTTCTCCTGAAGGAATGAGAAATCCTGACTCTTTTGTCCATCTTAATGTGCGTGTTTGTATCTTAAAAAACAAAGAGTCACAATCTCTGGACTTTTGCAGCAGATAAATATGCAGAATAAAATGAGTTAAAAGCAACAAAATTTAAATGCTGAACTGTCAGAGAAAATAAATAGAAATGGTGCATCAGAGACAATTTTCAAGAAATGTAAATGCTCCTTAAGTGTAAGAATGGAAATGAGCTTCTCCATTGTTACTGGTCAGAGCCATGTCTGTACTCAAGTAGCGACCTTCTTGATCCTCACCTGTCTAATGCAAGACACTACCTTACACATGAACAATTAAATATTAAGAAAGAACAGTACCTGTGTTCTGCTTCTAGTATTTAAATGACAGATTTCTGACTGCCTGGATACACACATAAAATATTATGATTCACTGTAGATTTTAACTTTCATTACTTCCCAAATCTCAGTTGAACAAATTGCAAAATTAAGATATGAAATATCAATAATACCACTAACAAGCAAACTTTTTTGATGTTTAGATTGATCCTGAATCTTCAGACAATGTGGAATATGCCATGTGGTCGGCAATCCATTCCATAGCGCCACTTAATGAAAAGTCTCTCCTATTCACTTATTACAACATACTCCGCTGCCTACTCTCTGATTTACAAAGGATTGAGTCACTTCTTGAGATACTGAAGTGTCCAGTTGCTCCTGGCAACAGTTGTAATGCCATGTATGCTCCTTCTATTTCTGAGGTGGTTTTTAAGCAGTCATGATTTGTAAATCTTGTTTAGTCTATATGCCTTTTAAAAGCATCTTGTGTATCGTGATTAAGATGTCTTTTCTTAAAAAATAAAAACTTATCCTTTTAGCATTGTCAAAATTTTCAGAGTCAATTTGTCAATGTTTCTTTTCATTTTTTAATAAAAATACAAAAAAAAGTGTCATCACTAAGGAAACTTTGGGGGGGTGGTCTGGGGAGATGGCTCAGTGGAATAAGTGCTTGCCTAGCAAGCACAAGGTACTGAGTTCAATCTCTGGTACCACCAAAAATAAAATAAATAAATAAATAAATGGGAAAAAAGGAAAGTTTTTTTTTAATGTGGTCACAATGGAAAATAAATATAATTAACAAAAAATGAGGTATTTCAAGATCACATTGAATTACTCTGGGAAAGTTATAAGGAAACACTGCCGGATTATTATCAATCACTATATGTATGGAATACAGAAAGAATTTCCATTACCTGACAAGTGCAGGGTCCTGAGATCAATCACCAGTACTGGAAAAGAAAAAGAATTTTCAGAACTCATCGCAAAGATGAGAGGAAAAGGAAAAAAGTTTTTGTTCTTAAACAAAAACTGAATGCCAAATGCTCTGTGTATGAAAGCAGAGTGGTTTGGATAATCGAACTATGGGTTTCTGCTGATCTATGAGTCTGCGGTTCCCCTTGTCATTCAGGAAAGGGCTCTAAACCAGGATGCCACCAGTAGGATGTTTTTCTTTTTTATTACATAGTTTTTATTATTCTGAAAATAAAAAATAAAAATACTTTTAATTATAGAAATGTAACAGCATACATGTACTGCATATAGGGAAGTATTGAAGTTAATTTTCTTCTAGGTTTTCCCCATAGGATGAAGAACTAAAAAACCGTGATAATACCCAACATGACTTTAAATGTCAGCATTTTCATAAAATATAAATGTTATACCCATTAAAATTATTTAAACAACTATTGTAAATGTGTAACATGTGGGAGTGTGGTGGCACACACCTGTAGTCACAGCACTAGTGAGACTGAGGCAGGAGAATGAGTTTCAGGCAAGTCTAGACTATATAATGACACTGTCTCAGAAAACAAATGTATAACATGATGTCATGTAAAGTGGCCTATAAAATGATCAGTTGAGTATGAAACAAAGCTGACAGTGAACCACTGAGTCACCAAAGACACCACAGCCAGATGAACACCGCAGTGCTGGGTGCCAGGGAACAACCCGTGAGGGACAGGCCAGCCCCACACGGTCAGTCCTGCAAGCTTCCTAGCATGGCAGCATCCCCGCAGACAGCCAGGAGCATCTGGACCTCACACACTGCCCAGGGCTGCTCCCATCCACCCAGCTCCTCTGCCTTCACGCCCACTGGGCAACTTCCCACATTCTGGAAGCTGTGGAAGGAACATGGCCAGATGCACAAGGGTGGTGGGGAGTGCAATCAGAATGAAACTACTGTTCTCTAAATAACCTTATAAAGGTATTAAGCGAAACAGAGCTCTTTCTTTACTGCTTGCACATGATGCTCTCACTCATACGGCTGAAGAGATTACCACTTCTCTGCTATTTGGAAGTGACTTCCTATTAAGAATGGAAAAGCAGTCAGTATACACCATAAAGCTTGAAATTTGGCCTTGAAGCCACATTTCCCTGTTCAGGAGGACAGACGCTTTTCTAAAGAGTAGTATTACGAGTAACTTTGAAATGAATAAAAGTGACACACATTTATAGTCAATAATATTTGACACCAGCATACCTCTATGCAAGGCTTATGAATAAGTGCATGGTCAATATCTTTCTTGGGATATTTTATTAATTCTTGAGCATGATCATCTGAACATTAGAATTGATTCACACATAAGTATGCAATACAGAAACTGACCACATGATTTCTTATATTTATGGAAAATGGAATTCCTCTATATTTCACTGTCCACCTAGGCATATGCCAGGGACCAAATTTAGGACCCTGTGCTTGCTAGGCAGGCACTTAAGCTGCGAAGCTGTCTCTCCAGTCCTACTGATAATAAAATAATAGTTTCAAAAGCTTTTATTACTTTCTACTATAAATTAAATTGGGACTACTGAAAACATTTTTGATAAATAAAAAAATTAAAAACACAAACTTGCCCTTATACCAGATTATTCAGAGATTTTAGGGATTAGCACCATTTTGTTATTAAATTCCCAGTAGCTTACTCTGATGAGCTCAACCATACTTGAAGAGAGAGACAGTCTTTCCTGCACGGCTGCCAAAGAGGATGGCATCAACCAGGACACAGCAACCACCTTCTACTCCTGCACTTATCCCTCTTCCAGCACCTAAGGAATGCCATGTTCTCAGAGAAATTTCAGAGGAGCAGGCAGCAAACAAAATCAGAGAACTTTTATCTTTCTACACTTCCGTCTTGCCTTGGGAATAACCTTTCATTCACTGAAGCAAATTTCTGGTTCAACTATCACAGAAAGCTCAAGGAATCTCTACAATACCTAAGTAAGAAAAGCTGGGAATGCATGTGGATGGCTGACTAGAGGGGATGCTAGAAAATTAAGTTATGTGTACTAATAAATCATCTAAAGATCAATAATGAAAAGAACTATCAAAATAAACAAATCAATTCAGATCTTGAAAAGATATTAGTGTTCAATAGGCTAAAACACTATGGGACATAAAATAAGTTCCTTCCTACCTACAAGAGAATTCAGGGATGAGGCCACGCCAACAACTGACAGACGAAGGAGAGCACAACATGCAGATTTAGTTGGCAATAAATCATTTATGCTCAGAGAATCTGTAAAGAATTGATGTCACAAAGTATCTGGGAATGTTGTGTAGTCTTGGTGATAGGTTTCTTGAAAAGCTAGTAGTGGGCAATGATGCTGTCAGAATGGTAATAATCTGGGGTACTGTGTGTTCATATTAATCTCTGTACCCCCATAGATAGGCTGCTCCTGCCCCTATGGTTTGGGAAGGCAGCTCAGGAATGAAAGCCTTACCCTGCTCCTCAGGGAAGGAGGACAATGCATGTGACTCTTGAGGCAGGGCCTACAGGAATGAGTCTCTTGATCCTCTTCAGACAATAAGGGTGGAAGGAATGACTTTCTTAGGATCTTTGTTTCCTCACTTATCAAGATAGCATGTTTGGGTAAAGAATGTTTTTTTGTTATTGTTGTTGTTGCTGGGTTGTTTTTTTTTTATTTTAGTGACGGGTCTATAGGGTGATCAGGGTCTAGATTGGACTTGTAGTGATCTGCCTGTTTATAGCCTCCCAAGAGCTGGGATTACAGGTGTGCCACCCTGCCCAGTCTCAATTGCCATCTCAATGCACCCTGGGGGCAGGGCCAGCATGGCAGGCCCAGGAATCAAATCCTGGCCCCTGTGCCTGCTTGCAGGCACTTTAATCCACTGATCTATTTGGTTGGCCTCATAAAGAATGTTTTGAACCAAACTGATATGAAAAGATGATAGTAAATTAATTTTATTATTGCAAATCAGGAGGTCTTCTGCTATATGAGTGCTGAGTACCTATGCCTTGAGTGCAGCAGCCAGCTGTTTGGTATCACTAAACTCTAAACTGTTTTCCAGCATTCCCCTATATGCCTATTTCACTATCATATACTACTTGATTTCGTACTCCAGTTTTAATAGGAACTTGGGGGACATACATATGTTTAAGAAAAATCTGACGAAGTAAGGCACAAATATAAAACAGACAGAGTAAGACTAGCTTATGTAGTAGACACCATGGTTTGGGGTTTTTACAAAGTGAACAATATAGTACAGGACACATTGTGTAATAGTATTTTATAACGAATCACCCAAGAATCACATACAAGTGCAGGAAACTTATCCACACATTAAATACTAATGAATTCAGCTGAGGGCCTAGAACTCATAACAAGGCCTCCCAACTGGAGGCCTACAGCCTACAACCCACAACAAAGTCCCCTGCAGGTCTACTTCATATAAATACGTGCTGCAAAGGTCAGTGATGGAATCTAGGAAGTCTATGCCAGTGGGATGAAAGATCTTGTGAGTGAGCTGAGGGACCGGCACTGAGCGAGGAAGCAACTCTCCAGGTAAACCCAAGGACTCCCCTGAAAATGCCACGGCCGTCCTAGGAGCAGTGAGTCCCTGAGCTCCTCCAGTGATGAAGAAAGCCGAGTTCCCATCCGGAAAGTCAGTGTGAGCTTCATGAGGCTGAGCAGGGCATCACCTTCCTCTCTGGAGCCAGGAATTAATGCTCAGGATGGGGACAAGCTTTTCCAATGTTCTTCGGGAAAGCCAGCATGCCAAGGTCCTCCAGCAGCACAGTCCAAGAGAACGAGATGCTTCTACCCACTCCAGCAGCTTCTTCAAACACCATCCCTCATAGCATTCTGCTGGCAGTGTAAAGCCCAGGTTCTGATGGATTTACAGCTAAATTCTACAAGAATTTAGACACAATTTAAGAACAATTCTCCTCAAAATCTTTAATGAAATAGGAAAACAATTCTTCCTAAATCATCCTGAGAAGCAAGTGTCACACTGATACCTAAACCAGAGAAAGACCCAACCAAAAAGAGAACTACGGGTGAATCTCCACAATGAACACAGATGCAAAATTCTCAGTAAGATACTAGCTAATGAAATACAGCAAATCATTAGAAGATTATAAAGTGCTGAGAGATATCTCAGCAGCCTAAGCACCTGCCTTGCAAGTGCAAGGTCCTCAGTTTTATTCCCAATACCATATGTTGTGCTGGCCCCAGAGCCAGGCACGGTGGTGCACACCTGTAATCTCAGAACTGGGGAGGCTGAGACAGGAGGATCACTACAAGTCAGAACTGCGAAGTGAGACCCTGTATCCAAAAATAAAAAATCTTATTATACAACATGACCAGTTTGGATTGATCTAAAGAATGCAGGAAAGTTTTAATATACACAAGTCAATAAATGTAATACACCATATTATCAGAAGCAAAGACAAGAACCATAAGATCATCTCAATAGATGCAGGTAAAACCCAATACTCATACATGATAAAAACCCCTACAGAAAATTGGGATGGATGGTCTTTACTGCAATCTGACAAAAGCCATGTACGACAAATCAACAACCAGCATCATACTAAGTGGACAAAACCTGAAAACTTTCACTTTAAAATAAGGAAAAAGACAAAAACACCCACTGTCACTTGTCCTATTCAAGATAGTTCTGGAAACATTAGCTAGAGCAATCAGACAAGAGAGAAAAATGAAAGAAATCAGTACAGAAATTAAATTATAATCATCTGAAGATAATATGATACTTTACATAGAAGACACAAGAAACTCCACCAAAAGATCCCTAAATTTAATGAATTAATTCAGTAGTGTTGCTTGATACAAAGTCAACACTCAAAAATCAATAGAATTCCTATACACAAACAACAAAGACAAAGAGAGAAATTATGGAAACCATCAAGGTATTCCTTTCTGGGTATTTTTTCATAACTGAAGATTTACCACAGTGTTGTATATGCATCCATGCTTATAGCAGAGCAGTTTGTGATAGGTAAAGATGAGAAACAACACAATGTCCACAAACTGAGGAATAAATACAAAATATGTGTTATTTTTATACAATGGTGTATTACTCAACTATAATGATAAAATCAAGGCTTTTGTAGTTAAATGGATGCAAGTAGAGCCTATATTCATAAGTGAAATAAAGTAGACCCATGTGTGTAAACATTGTATTGTCTTCCTAGTGTAAGAATTTGAGGGCTACTGGGCTCTTTTAGAATATTTTGCTGAGTTTACACACCTATAATATTCAAATAACGG
>NDGM011142748.1:0-15449 GCA_002564305.1 Octomys mimax | reverse complement strand
ATAGTTGTACTTTACACATTTAAGTATGACCTACCTAAATAGTCAACTGTTTTCCAATATTAACAAGTAAATACTATTCTTTTCTTTCAGAGTCAGGTATCAGGATCTCATATAAATATGATTTTTATTTTCAAGAACTCAGTCATGTTTCATTTATTTGGCTTTATAGCAATCTTATGTTCCAAAATAGGCTGATATTTTTCTGATATAAAGTCTAATGTAATGTGATGTTTTTAGTGGTTGACCTCAGCTTCCTATTATGCATTCTATAACTTTGTATCTATATTATAAATGAGAGCCATTTAAAGGTGACTTCTTAAAATATTTGTATGGTCTCCTCTATAGACCTAATTTTCAGCCTGGTGAACACAGAATTTGTAGCAAGCATAATCTCCTTAATTTCGGAGAAAAGTAGGTCTCCATCTGTCCTTAGAAGACTCCTTAGAATTGGTCTAATTCAGCCATAGGAACTGTACTCTCCTCTGTCAGTGATTGCTTGGGAGTTTGCATGTGACTCAGTTCTGGCCAGAGAGACATAAGAGAATACAATCTGTGGAGTTTCCTGCCTTAGTTTGTAGTACATAACCTTGGAAAGGAAAGGCCTTTTCTAAATCCAGTTCAGTTTATTCCAGTAACACAAGGCTGATTTAACATTTGAAAATCAATGTGATTCACTACATCAAAAGATTAGTAAAATTCATCTGATCATCTTAGCAGATGCATGCAATGATTTTATTAAATGAAACATTTATTCATGATAAAATTGCTGCAATACTAGAAACAGATAAGAATGACTTATTGTGTAAAAGATATCTGACTCTCACTGCCAACAGGGTGAATGGTAAAACACTAAGAGCTTTATCTCTGAGAAATGAGGACAAGATATGGATGTCTACTGTCATTCCTTCTAACCACAGTAGTCCTATTGCAATGAGGCAAGCAAGATAAAAGGAAGAAAGAGATTGGAAGAAAAAGATCAAGAAACTTCCATTTTCCCCAAATGACATGATAGGTATGTAAAAAACAAGAAAAATCTATGTGAAAATTATAGTGATTAATGCATGAATTAAGAATACTCACAATATTCAAAATATGTATTATTCCTTGAGAGTAGCAACAAAGATAATTTAAATTTTAAAATTTTAAATTGAAAGAATATTTATAAGAATATGTGACAGCTTAGAAAAAGTCTAATGAAGATAAAATTTATAGAATATTACTGAAAAAACCCTAAGTAAAAAGTTAGAAGTATATGTTTATGTATCATACATTACCATTGGAAAGATATATTCCCATGTTGAGCTAGAGATGCAATAAAATTCCAAGTGAAATTTCTGCAGATATGCATGTGGGCACTAACTTAAATTATATATAAAAATAAAAATGATTAATAATACCTAAGAACTTGTGCAGAAAAATAAATTAGAAAACTTCCACTATGGTATAAGGCTGTTTTAACTAATGTTAAAAACAATGGCATAATGTTACAAAAATAGACAATCGGATGTAACAGAGAGTCTACTATAAGAAAGCTGAATAGAAACCTCCTCATCCCCTTTCCTCCAATAGGAAAATCAGTTCCCTCTGTCTGAAACCAGTTTATAGGGTCCTGTCATGGAACCAGGCACAGCAAAGCCAGTAGGAAAACTGGTGTTACTGCACTGTGCCTCCTGGTCAGAAGAATTGCTTGGTCACACACACACACACACACACACACACACACACCCCTCCCAGATTTTCATGTAAAGAAGAGAAAACTTAAATATGATTTTCATGTTCAAAAGAAAATCAAAACATAAATCCAATATTCAGAATTTTCAGGGGATAGCTTGGGCATTCTGATTGGCTTTGCCTGAATCTAAGCGCTGACCTGAAAAGATGTCATGTTAGTGGCAAGTGAGAATAAGTACAGAGGTTTGAATTACTGCCATAGCCTCTTCCCCATTTTGGTGAAGAGTCAATATGAGAACACCCTCAACTCTGGACTCCTCCCTAAGAGGGAAAGTGTTGGAGCACATAGCCAATGTTCTGGCTTTCAGAGAAATACCAACAGAGCCATTTCTATCTTGCTCTGCAACAGTGGTGATACTCAAGATGCCTGGGGACCACTTAAGAGAGGGCTGAGCAACTAGTGGGTGTGCCAAAGGACCCTTGGTACAGCAGAGAGAGAGAGGAGAGAGAAAAAGAGAGAGGCTAGGACAGTTTACCTTTCCCTCTGAGGAAAAGGAAAGAATAAAGAAACATATCTCTAGTATTTTGACTTCAGTGAGAGCCCTGAAAAAGGAGAAAGCTATGGATTTATAACAAATGGGCTCATGAAATCCTCCAGGCCTACACAATGACAAGACACCATTCAGTGATAAATTTAAGGAATCATTCAGTGATGAAATAAGCAGCATGCTTAAAATGTCTGGAAAGATGATAGGCACAAACAAACCCAGATAAAAGAACTGGAATAAACACCCAAGTTTTCAGTTTGCCAGTATTGTTGTTTACCAATGACCATAAAGAACTTTCATGGAAATATGAGTTTAACTAACATACAAATTGTCTGCAATTGAATATAAAACAATTGATATGTATGAGCTCTCAGAGAATCTAAAATAGGTGATAGTAAAGAAACTCAACAAAATTAAAGAAAACAAACAAACAAAAAACCAATTCACTACTTTTCCAGAGAAACTTAGAGAAATTCAAGAATTTTTTTAAAAAAATCAAACAAATCTTTGTTTAAAAAATCAAACAAAGCTTAAAAGTACAACAGACAAATTGAAAAATTCAATAGAAACCTTCAATATCAGAACATTTCAAACAAGAGAAAGAATAAATGAGCTCAAGATTTTTGTGAAAAAAGTTAAAGGATAAAAAATGAAAAGCAATGAAGAAAACTGACAAGAACTCCAGAATAAAATTAAAAGAACAAATACTCAAGTTGAGAGTGGTCAAGAGCGATATGAGAGTGTCAAAGGGGTAGAAAGAATTATAGGAGTCTGTCTGAACTTTGTCACATTCCAGAGGAGTTTATTAATTGTAAACCCAGGGAAAAGTGATTGAAATTCTAGTAAGTCAATTCCAATCTACCACTTTCAATGCAACCCACAGCAAGAATACAAAGACAAAGACATATCTGCAGCTGTGAGGAGCCAAGGGTCCCCTAAGTCCACTCAGAATAATGGCTAACCTGAACAAAGGTCATGACCCAGGGCCAAACTGGATTTTATTAATTTGTGAAGAGGGAAGTGTCTTGGGATCCAGTGACTGTGAGAATAGTGGAAAGTGCTAGTGAGCTGGGCTGGATAGAGACACAATAGCACCTCTGTAATATGCAGACAGAAGTATGCAGGAAGCATACTCGATTCTGGTAACAGGTGGCTTCTTAGTTTGAAGGAACCAGCATAACATAACTTGACGTATCTTGTGTTTTGGGTCAGCTGCGTTAACTCTGATGTTGAACTTTTCTTGCCCTGCAACAAAGCTCAAACCCGGCAGACAGCAAGAGTGCACTGTTTCTGAGTGCCTAGCTCACTGAATAGTAGGGACCTATAGGCAGGTATCACTGACCTGTTGCATTACTTCAAAAGTTACACATTGTAGCCACAGCCAGACCCATTTGCAATGCTTAAAGCCAATCGAGGGGTTCGAGCTTCTCCTTAGCCAGCTCTGTGTGCATCAGTACATGGGACTAGGGCAAAGGTGAACCACAATGGAGCCAAGTTATCTTTTATTGGAGGAGCCATCTCAGTGGTGCTCTGCAAGAATATTTAAAGACATAGTAACAGAGAATTTCTCAACATAAAAAGAATACAAGCAGAAAAAAAAAAAAAACCACCTAGGTTGTTGCACCTATCCCGAGAACATACTTCTTAGCAGATACATTAGGACAAGGAAAGAATGAGATAAGATATTCACAGTGCTGGAGGATAATTTCTGCAAACCAAGAACATTGCACCTAACAAAATTATCCTCTATAAGTGAAGCAAAAATATAACTTGGGATGTGATTCAGTGGCAAAACCTAGCATGCATGAGGCCTTTTGTTCAATCCCTAGTGATACTCAAAAAAATGAGAAAAAGACATTCCAAGACAAACAAGAGTAAAAAAACTTTATCATCACTAGACCTGTCCTACAAGAAATATCAAAGGGAATTCTCCAAAGTGAAAGAAACAGATGATAAAAGACAAGAAGAAAATATTTAAAAGTATAAAATTTACTGGTAAGAATAACTATACAGACTTAGAACCTTCTAATATTGAAAATATGGTATATATACACTTACACTTTTGTCTAGAGACTAAAATGCAAAACAATTAAAATAATAGCTACTTTATATATTAAGAGATAGCCAATGTAAAAAAGTATAAATAGAACATCAAAAATTCAATATGTGTGAAGGAATGAAATATAAATTGTTCAGTATCTGTATTGACATCTGTCTCCTTCTTGTTTCTTTTTCTAACTGTATGATTAATATCAAGTTACTATCATTTCATAATGCTTGTTACATGCAAACAGATGGTTTTTCTAACTCTCATGGTTACCCAAAAGCAAGCACCTATAAAAGACACACCAAAAATAAACAAGAAATCAAGAAGCATTACTAACATCTTAAACTTGAAATAAGACTTTAAGAGACACAATAATAAAATACCAAAAAATCCTAGAAAATAAATAACAAAATGATGCAACTAACACTTAACCTATCCATAATTATCTTAGATACAAATGTATTTAATTCTTCAACTGAAAGACATAGAGTGTCTGCATAAATAAAAACAAAAATAGTAAGACACAACTATATTCTGCTTGCAAGAACCTAACTTCACTTTTAAGGTCATATATAGACTAAAAGTGAGAGAAAAATATATTGAATGCAAATGGAATATAAAATAAAGCAAGAATAGCTACAGCTGTAACAAGCACAAGGGTCTGAGATCAATTCCTGGTTCCACCAAAAAAAAAAAGTAAAGCCATATTAATATACTGAGCTGTAAAAGGCTCAAGTCAACGACTTCCAACATGGCCAGTCCTATGGATAACCTGCTACTATTACAGACTACTGGACTATATTGGACTATTTTGTGGAATTCACACACCTACAATATTTGAATGGCAATAGAATACCCATCTCTGATAAAACTAAACAAAAAAGGTAGATATAAAGAAGGACCATTTTGTAGTGAAAAAAAATATATATCTGAATATACAAAATAGGATAGATATATCGCTACTTTCTCTTAGTTCAATGAGAAGAAAGATTTGTACTAATAGTGTTTAGACAAAATATCATGTCTGAATCTTGTATAGTAGTTATTCATAATAACTACTATAAAGACAACAACATGCAATGTATTAATTATTATAACTTGCCTACTAACCTGTTTTGCAACTGTCTCAATGCTATTTCTTTCTCAATAAAATTAATATTGAAAAAGAAAACAAATAGTAAAGATCAAAATAGAAATAAGTTAAATAGAAATTCAATAAACAATACAAATGATCAACAAAATAGAGATTTAGTTTTATAAAAATATATTAAAAATACTGGCAAACCTTTAGTTCATTGAAGAAAAAAAAAGAAATAAAAAAGGAAACATTTAAATGTACACTACAGACATACAAAGTGTTCTTAGAGACTATCATAAACAACTTTATGCTAACAAATTGACTTTGGAAATGGAGGACCTGCAACACCACCCTCCCATTGCAGGAGTCATGCTGAGCTTCAACCCACCTCCCCCACTATCACAGAAGCAAAGCTGAGCCTCAGACAGATTTGAGGTCCTTGGTGAGTGCTGCTATGCACCCCACAATCTAGGGACACAGACAGAACCCCAGATAAATTTGGAACACTCAGGGACCTGCGCCCCACCACCCACCATCACAGGAATCTTGCTGAGATTCTGCCTTCCCCACCACCATTAAGAAGCCACACTGAGCCCTGGAGATTTGATGAACTTTGCATTGTCTAACACCTGGGTCCATGAGATGAACACTGAGCTCTGGTGACCTTCAAGACCCTTTGTGAGCCATGACCTGCCCCTGACATGAGGGACGGTCAAATTCAAGAGCTAAAAAATGTCAAACTGGAGGAGTAGAAGGTAATCTCAAATCACCATGCCACCATGTCCAGCAGGCAAAGACAGAAAAATGTGAAAGTCACACACCTGAAATTTCTGAAATAATTGAAACAGAAGTTAAGAAACAACTTCATCAGGCTATAGAAGAAATCAGATCACAAATAATCTGTCAGGTAAAAAAAGAAATAATAACAGTCATGAAAGAATTGCTCAGCACATTGAAAGAAGACACATTTTTTTTTTTAAAAATAGAGGAGCACAGAAAAATGATGGAAACATTGAGTGAACAATTCAAGAAAGAAATATAGTGCAAGAAAAAGACTTAAACAGATATCCAGGAAAATAAGAATTCCATTGAAAGCCAACAAAACTATTTAAACAAATCTGAAGATATACTTTCAGACCATGAAGACAGCATTACAGCAAGTGATCACAAAAGGAAAGGTAATAAATAACCAGGAAATAAAAACATAAAAGCTTCAAAATGATGCAAAGAAAACCAATATAAGACTGATAGATGTTAACAAAACAGTAAGGGTCAACACAAATGACAGAAAAAGACTATAGGTAAAAGTAGTAGCAGAAAATTTCCCAAGAATGTGAAAAGCATCTCATACACAGATGACTGCAGCACATACAACTCCAATTAGCCTTAACCAAAATAAGTCTATACCCAGTAATAAAATAATGAATATCCCAAAAATTCATCACAAAAACATAATATTAAAAGCTGTTTGAGAAAATAAAAGATAAGCTATAATAGAAAACCCATCAGAATCATGGCAGGTTTCTCAATACAACCCATCAAATCAAGAAGAACTTGGAGTGAAGTATTTCAGGTTCTGAAAGAAAATAACTTCTAACCAGATAGATGTACCCTGCAATATTATCTTGCAAAATTAATGGAGAACAAGATATTTCTCATGACAAAGAACAATTAAAGAAATTCATGACCACAAATCAACCCTAAAAAAGAGTACTGAAACATGAAACAGAAAGAGACAAAAATGACTACAACTACAAAACATAATAGAAAGTAATGACCAAGGAGAGCAAGCAATTAAGCAAAGGGTAAAACTAGGGGACTAACAGCAGGAAAGCAATATGAGAAAGTTAAACCAATAAATATCAGTTATAATCATCAATTTAAATAGCCTCAATTCACCAAACAAAAGAAGCAGACTTGTAGAATATATCAAGAAACAAAATTCAACAATATGCTACATACAAAAAACATATTTAGGGCTGGGAATATAGCTCAGCAGCATAAGTACCTATCTGTTAAGTGCAAGGTCCTGAGTTTGATCCCAAATTCTGGAAAAAAAAAAAGAAAAAAGAAAAGAAACACATTTAACTAAAATGGAAATTCATAGACTGAAAGTCAAAAGATGAAAAACAATACTCATGTGACAGGGACCCAGAAAAAAGGAGGAGTAGCTATTCTGTTTCCAGAAAATGTGAACTTCAAACCAAGAATGATCAAGAGATTTTAAAAAGGTTGCTACATACTTTATGGGAGAAAATTGCAAGAGGAAGAGATAACAATCATAAACATGTATGCACCCAATGTAAGAGCACACAAGTATATAAGACATACCTTAACACACATGAAAAATCATATGAGCAATAACACAGTTGTAATGAGGGACTTTAATACCCTTTTGTAACAAATAGATAGTTCAACTAGGCAACAAATTAGGAAAGGAATAACAGAACTAAACCAAATTTGTGAAGAAATGCACTTAGTAGACATACAGAGTGTTCCATCCAACAATATCAGAATACAAGTTCCTCTCAGCTACACATGGGATATTCTCCAAAATAGAAAACATACTAGCATACAGGGCATGCTTAAATAAATGCAAAGGAATTTAAATTATCCCATGCATATAATCTAACCATAATGCAATGAAACAGGAAATTATTGACAAAAGAAATTATAAAAAGTCCATAAATACATGGAATCTAAGAAACATTCTCCTGAATAATCAATGGGTCACAGATGAAATTAATGAAGAAATTAAATGATATTTACAATCAAACAAAAACTATAGATACAAACTGCTGAAACCTGTGGGAAACAATGAAAGCAGTCCAAAGAGAAATGTAATACACCACATCAACAGAGCCTAACACAAGAATTACATGATCATCTCAATAGATGAAGAAAAGGCTTTTGAGAAAGTTCAACACTCATTCATAATAAAAATACTACAGAAAATCAGAATAGATGGTCCTTACCCATATCTGATAAAAGCCACCTATCATGGACAAAAACTGAAAGTCTTCACTTTAAAATAAAGAGCAAGAGAAGGATGTCCATGGTCACCCCTCCTGTTGAATATAGTTCTGAAACATTATTGAGGACAATTAGATAAGCGAGAGAAATAAAAGGAATAAGGTTTGGAAAGAAAGCCATGAAATTATCATCAATTGCAGATGACATGATACCGTATCTAGAAGAGCAGAAAAAAATTCATTAAGAGAATGGTAGATTTAATAACCAAATTCAGTAGAAAAAAGTGAAATTATCATTATTTACAGGCCACATGCTACTCTACATAGAAGACCAAAAAACTTCACCAAAAGACTTGTAGATGGAGTTAACACAAAAGACATAAAAAGAGTGTTTGCAGAAGTCATAGCAGAAAATTTCCGAAGCATGGGAAGTGTCTCAGTTACTTTTCACTCATCGCTGAAACAAAATACCTAACATCCAAAATTATGAAAGGAAAGGTTTATTTATCTCACAGTTTGTGGAGGTTTTGTCTATACTTGGCTGGATCCCAGGCAGAGTGGCACATGGCAGAGAGCAGCAGTTCATGGCAAGCAGAAAATAGCTAAGAGTAAAGGGAAGGGTAGCAGCTGCAGCCTCTAGCAAGCCTCTCTCCCCTCTTTATATTATAAACACGCCACCCTGGGACTGGGGTTGTGGAACTCACACCATATGCATACTCTTCTCTTGCACAGGATGAGGATGTTTGCAAACTAAGAATCCTGACTCTCTGCTGAGTCACTTAAACTTCTAAACTTCTCAAGTTGACACAATTTATTAACCACTATAAGAAGAAAAACTGATATGCAGATAAGTGAACCATATAGAACTCCAGCTCACCATAATCAAAATTAATCTTAGACACACATTCAATAACCCAGAAATTGAGAAAAAGAACAGAGTATTAAAAGCTGTTAGAAAAAACAGACCACTTATGATGAAAAGCCCATCAGAATCACAGCTGATTTTTCAACACAGAAAATCAAATCAAGAAGCACACAGAATGAGATATTCAAGGACCTGGAAGAAAACAACTATGAACACAGACTGATGTAACCTGCAAAACTATGTATCAAATTTAATGGAGAAATTAGATACTTCCATGACAAAGAACAACTGAAGGAATTCAAGACAACCAAATAAACACAACAAAAAGTACAGACAGATATTTCAGAAAGAGATAAAGACAACCACAACTTCAAAACCAACAGAAGATAACCACCAAGAATGCAAGTAATTAAGCAAAAGGGAAGGGTAGGGCTCCTACCATAGGAAAACAATATGACAATGATAAGCCACTACTTATCAGTTATAACTATCAACATAAACAGCCTCTATTCACCAATCAAAAGAAGTAGACTGGCAGAGTGGCTCAAGAAACAAAATCCACAGTGTAGTTGTTTAGTTCACAGATATCAGCATATAGAGTTAGGGTGAGAATTCTACCCATTAACTTATATTTTCAAAATCCTGATGGAGATTCTTAGGACCATTGCCTTAACTATCTTGTTTATATAAATGTATGGTTTTGCCCCTGCCATATATCCTAAGTTTTCTCCTTAGTTCAATGAAAATAAAGATTTGTAATATTTTTTAGACAAGCTATCATGTCTGTATTTTGTCCTCTGAATAACTACTATGAAGACAACATACACAATGTATTACTTATTGTAACTGTCCTATTAACCCATTCTGAAACTTTTTCATTGCTATTTTTCTCATTAAAATGAATAAAAAATTTTAAAAAAGAAATAAAATCTAACAATATGCTGCATACAAGATACACATTTAACTCAAAAAGAAAATTATAGACTGAACATTGAAGTATAGACAACAATACTTCATGTGACAGGAATTGGGAAAAAACAAGGGTAGCTATTTTCATTGCTGACAATGTCAACTCCAAACCAAGTGTGATTAAAAGAGATAAAGATCACTACATTTTAGAGGAAAACTGCAAAAGGAAAAGATAACAATTATAAATATATATGCACCAAATGTGAGAGAACCCAACTATATAAGCAAATTTTAACAGAAATGAAAAACATCTAATGAACAGTAACATAATTGTACTTAGGGAATTTAATACCACATTGATACAAAGAGATAGATAAACCATGCAAAATATAACCAAAGAAATAACAGAACTAAAACAGACATGTAAAGAAATGGACTTAGTAGACCTTTACAGAGTGTTCCACACAACAGCATCTGAATATACATTTTCTAAGCTTCACTTGGGATGATCTCCAAAATAGATCATGTGCTAGTACATAGAACATGCCTAAATAAATGCAAGGAAATAGAAATTACTCCATGCATATTATCTGACCATAGTGCAATTAAACTGGAAATTATTGACAAGACAACCAGTAAAAGCTCTATAAACACACTGAAATTAAATAATACCCTCTTTTACAATCAATGAGTTACAGATGAAATTAAAGAAGAAATTAAAAATATTTACAATTAAATGAACATGTAGATACAGCATAACAGAGTCTGTGAGATGCAATGAAAGGTGTCTGAAGAGGGAAATATGTAGCAATAAGTCCTCACACCAAGAAAAATGGATGAGCTGAAATAAACAATCTAGTGCTGCATCTCAAGCTTCTGTAAAAAGAAAAGCAAATCAAGCCCAGAGCCCAAAGAAGGCAGGAAATTATAAAGATCAGGGTACAAATAAATGTGATGGAGATGAAGAAAACAATACAAAGAATTGATGTGTCGTAGAGTTAGTTCTTTGAAAGAATAAATGAAATTGATAAACACCTAGCGAACCTCTTTAAAACAAGGAAAGAAAAAATTTAAATTCATGCAATGAGCAATGAATAGTGTGAAATCACGACAGATCCCATAGAAATTCAGAAGATTATTGGTATTTATGTCCAAAATATTTACTCTCACAGGATAGAAAACACAGAAGAAATGGACAGATTCCTAGATACATATGAACTACCAAGCCTGAATCAAGAAGATACAAAAATTTTTAATAACCCAATAACAGTCAATGAAATTGCAAATGTAATAAAAAACCTAAAACCAAAGAAAAGCCCAAGTCCTTATGGATTCACAGATGAATTCTACAAGAAATTTAAGGAGAAACTAATGCCAGTTCTTCTCAGCCTCTTCAATGATATTGAGAGGAAAGCAATTCTCCCAAACTCATTGAGAGAGGCAAGTATTACTCTGATACACAAACCAGAGAACAACCCAACCAAAAAAGAGAACTACAGGCCCATCTCCCTAATGAGCATAGATGCAAAAATCCTGACTAAAATACAATCAGACAGAATTCATCAAATCATCAAGAAGATTATAGATCACAACGAGTGGAGTTCATCCCATGTATGCAAAGATATTTAATACATACAAAACTATAAATGTAATACACCACATCAACAGAGTCAAAGACAAAAATCACATGATCATCTCAATAGAGGGATAAAAAACATTTCACATGGGTCACAGTCATCCATGTTAAAAACCCCAGAGAAAATTGGAATAGTTGGTCTTTCCTTTAACTTGATAAAAGCCATCCATAACAAACCAACACCCAACGTCATACTAAATGAACAAAAATTTAAAGAATTCACTTTAAAATCAGGAACAAGACAAGGTTGTCCACTGTCACCAATCTTGATCATATATTTCTTGAAAAATTAGCCAGAACAATTAGATAAGAGAAAGAAATAAAAGGAATAATGATTGGAAAGAAAGAAGTGAAATTATCATTATTTGCAGATGATATGCTACTATATATAGAAGATGCCAATATAAACTACTAAGAGACTGGTAGATATAATAACCAAATTTAGTAGCTTAGCAAGATATGAAGTCAACACTCAAAAATAAGTAGCATTTCTATACTCAAACGAAAACACACTGAGAGAGAAATTAGAGAAACTATACCTTTCACAGTAATACCCCCCAAAATGAAATACTTAGGAATCAATCTCACAAAGGAAATGAAAGTTTTATACATTGAAATCTACAGTACTCTGGAAAAAAAAGAGATCAAAGAGGATTTCAGAAAATGGAAAGATTCTTTGCTCTTGTTTAGGAAGAAACAACATTGTGAAAATGGCCATCTTCCAAAATTGCTATACAAATTCAATGCAATCCCAATTAAAATACCAACAGTATACCTCCTAGATCTAGAGAAAACATTCTTAAAATTTATCTGAAAATGAAGAAACCTAAAAAAGCAAAAGCAATTCTGGGCAACAAAGGCAATGCAGGAAGCATTATAATCCCTGACTTGAAATTATACTACACTGGGCCAGCCAGATAGCTTAGAGGACTAAAGCATCTGCTTAGTCAGGTGCAGAGACCAGGGTTTGATCCCCAGCATGCTGTGCCATCCCTGTTCCTAGGGCACACTGAGACTGTGAGTGAGACTGGGCATGGTGGTGTGTGCCTGTAATCCCACCATTGGGGAGGCTGAAAACAAGAGCATCACTATGAGTCTGAGCTGCATAATGAGACCCTGTAGACCCTGTGCTAAAATACATTTTTTTTTAAAAAAGAAATTGTACTACAAAGCTACTATGTTAAAACCAGCATGGTACTGGCAAAAACAAAACACAACAAAACAAAACAAAAAACAGACCTGAGGATCAACAGAACAGATTAGAAGATACAGACAAAGCTACAAACACATTCAGACACCTTATATTTGACAAAGGGGACAAACTTGTTCACCGGAAGAAAGATAGCCTCTTTAAGAAATGATGCTGGAAAACTGGCTTTTCACATTCCAAAGGCTAAAATTAGAACCATATCTATAATCATGCATTAGGACCGGCGAGATAGTGCAGCAGACTAAGCCCCTGATTAGGTAAGCGCAGGGCCTGGGGTTCCATGCCCGGCACCACATGCCAAGCTGGCCTCACCTCCAGGTACAGTGAGCCAGTCACCATGTCTGGGAGTGGTGGCACATGCCTGTAATTCCAGCACTATGGATGTTGAAAGAAGTATCACTATGCATCTGAGCTACACAATGAGACCCTGTACCAAATACATTAAAAATAATAATAATGAAATAGGCATAATCATGCACTAAACATCCACCAAATGCATCAAATATTTCAATGTTAAAACAAAAATACTAACTCTAATGTAGGAGAAAGTACTTAGAAAACTTGAAGATGGTTAGCAAAGCATTCATGAACTAAATTCAAATGCCATGGAAAACTCTTCAAAGAATAAACAGCTAGAACCTCAACTTTTTGAAAAGTTTCTGTATGTCAAAAGAGATAACCAACAGAGTAAAAAGAAAGACCATGAATTGGAAAAAATTTTAGCTGACTGTCCTTCAGACAATAGACATTTATTTAGAATATATAAAGAATTAAAAAATATCAGGCCCCCAACATTCAAAGTCCTAACCCCCAAAATGAGATCTCCAATGAATACACAATTCTCAGATGAAGAAATAAAAATGGCAAATAAATAAATGAAAACATGTTCATCATTGGATATTAAAGAAATGCAAATTAAAACAATGCTGAGATTTTGTCTTACCCAAGAAAGAATGTCTATCATTAAGAAATCAACCAATAACAAATGCTGGAGAGCCTGTGAGGAAAAATGAACACTTCTCTACTGTTGATGGGAGTATACTGGTACAACCACTGTGGAAATCAGTGTGGCTATTTCTCAGAAAGCTAGGATTAGAAGTCTCATTCAACCCAGATATTCCCCTCCTATGTATTTTTCCAGAAGACATCATACCACATAAAAACATCATACCACAGTGATAGAAGTGCAGCACAATTTGTCACAGCAAAATCTTGGAAACAACCCCAATGCCCATCAACTGAGGAATGGAAATAAAACATGTGGTGTTTTTATATAATGGAGTAATACTCAGCTATAAAAATGATAGTTGTATATGTAAATAGATGCAACTAGAGACCATATGATAAGTGAAATAAATTCTTGCCACATGTGAAAACATCATATTGGCTCCCTAATGTAAAAACCTGAAAGGGTAAATAGGATCTCAATGGTACAATAAATACTCTGAAAGAGAAAGAAACTACTCTAATAGAAGGAACAACTCAGATGAAGGGAAGACTAAAAGAAAGAAAGAAGGAAGGGGAAAACAAATATATTTGTACATACACAGGACAGCTTGTATAATTATATTGTTAATATTTGCTGGTCTTTGAAATGGAGCAGTTCATTCTTATTTTTTTTCTCTCTCCTTTTTAATGTTTTTCATTTTTTGACCATTTTAATGCTTATATGTGGTAATCTGAAAAACTAATTTGCATACAAAAATATACAATATAACAGCTATTGTTGAATTCCTATAATTTTATTCAGTGAAAATCTATATCATCTCTAATTGCTTTGACATTGTCTGTATTCTCTTTAAAAATAATAAAAATAAGTGGACAACTTCCTGAATACACATACTTTAACAGTATTGAATTCTCAGAAAATAGAAAATCTGAACAGACTAATAATAGCATGTAATGAGACTGAATCAGTAATAAAAATTTTGAACAAAGAAAATCTTAGGACCAGAAGTCTTCACTGTTGATTTCCACCAAACAACTAAAAACTAACAACAATACATCTGTGATAATTCCAAGACAATGAAGAGAAGGAAAATTTTCCAAATTTGTTTTACAAGTCCAATGTCATGCTAGTGCCAACACCAGACAATGACAGGAGAACATTGAAAAAACTATGGGTCAATAATTTAGATGAACATAAATGTAAAACTCTTAAGCAAAATACTAACTGAACTATCAGTACTTTTAAATATTATACACCGCGTCCAAGCAGGATTTATTTCACAGTTGCAAGGATAGTTCATTGAATGTGAAATCAATAAATGTGCATGTTACATCAACAGATTGAAAGGCAAAACATGACCATCTCATTAGACAAGATAAAACCCAACATGCCTCATAATAAAAACTGATATCTTACACACAGGAGGGCATTATATATAGAAAACCCTAAAGTTTCCACCAAAAATCAAAACCATTTGAACTAATAAATAAATTCAATAAGGCTACAGGTTACAAAATCAGCAGTCAAAAGTCGGTAGCATTTCTATACACAAAGAATGAATTAT
>NDGM011142741.1:0-15050 GCA_002564305.1 Octomys mimax | reverse complement strand
TTTTTTTTTTTTTCAGAACCAGGGATTGAACTCAGGCCCCTGCACTTGCCAGGCAAGCACTTACTCCACTGAGCCATCTCCCCAGCCCTTAATAAGATATTTTTAAGTAATCTATTACAGGCTGCACACTGAAGAGTCAACATTTTTTTTTAAAAAAGCACACAAAGAAGGCAAGTTTAGATATTCAAAGGCCAAAAATGAAAGAAACAGCTATAATAGGAAGATATAAGTGAGAGTTATACAGTTAAGTATGGTATGAAGGGTGAGTTCAAGTGTATGAAGCAACTATAGGAATTCCCTGACTTAGGCTTGAGTTCTGTTCTGGGAGAATCTTCAGGAATGAGATTATTGCCTGAGACTTACACAGCACACCTGTGAAAGTTTGAAATTTGAATGTTCCTAAGTTGGGGACTTATTGTACTTATTAAAAAGTTAAAGAAAGGGTATTGTAGGCATGAGATGCAAAAGTCCACCTAAAGTAGGAAGGTGGAGACTAGTGAGGTGGAGCATAGTGTGGTCATGAAAAGACTACCTAAAGGGTCATCCAGATAGCTCAGGAGACTAAAGTGCCTGCTTAGGCAGGTTCAGGGACCAGGGTTTGATTACCAGTGTGCCATGCTGGCCCCACCCCTCGGGTCATGCTGAGACTGTAATTGAGACTGGGTGTGGTGGTACATGCCCATAATCCCAGCACTTGGGAGTCTGACCTGTGTGTAGTGAGAACCCTGTGAATCCTATGCTAAATAAATAAATAAAAAAGACAGAGACAAAAGAAAGAAAAGACAGCCTAGGGACAGAAGTAGACAGAAAAGTCATGCATATAGGGACTTATATCTGGAGATGGGATTTATATTTTCTTGTGGAGCATAAAGTCAATGAGAAGTTTTATGAGTAGGACATACATGTTCTGATTTAAGTTTCTGGAAATTTGTTCCAGCTATATGTGAATAACGTATTAATGCATGAGCAGAAATAGGATGACCAGTTAGGAGCACAACACAGATGATGGTGACTTGGACCAGGGTGTTGGCAATGAAATTAGAAAATATGGGTGAATTTGAGATATGTTTAGGGGAAATTCTGTTGTTGTATTTTGTTTTTGAGACAGAGTCTTGCTATGTAGTCTAGCCTTGGCCTTGAATTCATATGTAGTCCAGGTTGGCCTCAAAATGGTAGTGATGCTCCTGTCTCTGATTCCTGAGTGCTGGGCTTACAGGTGTGCATCACCGGGCCCAGGGTACAGGGGAAATTTTGAAAGGGCTTATTGAGAGAATGATGGAAAAAGGAAATTGAGGACACAATTTTTTATTTGAGTTTTTGGAGGAATATCAGAAATACTTATTGAGAGAAAAATTATGGGACTGGGTGGTAAATTTGTAAGTAAAGTAACTTTAAGACATCTCGTAGATCCAAGTGAAGATGAGTAGTTAAACATACATTGTATATATTATGCATCCAATTGCCTGCCTTCAAAGGAGAAGTTAAGGGGCCGGGGATATACCTCTGAAGTCTAGGCGCCTGCTTGGCAAGCACAAGATCCCAAGTTCAATCCCCAGTACTACATGCCATGCCAGGCCTGGAACTCCAGGTGCACCGTGCTGGCCCTGAAATCTGGCTTGGTGGCACACACCTGTAATTCCAGTGCTGAGGAGGCTGAGACAGGAGAATCACTACAAGTGAACTGTGTAGTGGGACCCTGTAACAGACAAATAAATAATTTTAAAAATTCAAAGAAAAAGTTAAATATACAAATGGTGGCATTCCATGTCAGCCCCACCCCCAAGGCGCACTGAGACAGCAACTGAGACTGAGTGTGGTGGTGCGCGCCTGTAATCCCAGAGTTTGGGAGGCTGAAAACAGGAGGATCACTACAACTACAATCTGTGTAGTGAGACTCTATAGACACTGTACTAAATACATAAAGATAAATAAATAAATAAAAGATATGGTCAGTTTGAGAGATACCAACATATGGCTAACACATGATAACGAGTAAAATCATCTATGGTGATTATAGTGAAAAAGAACAGACACCATAATGTCTAGGTGTCAAAGAGGATCACACAAAGAAAACCATCAGGTGACAATCAGAAAATGAAGAGAACCTGATGACAGAGAAGTATGCTGATACAGTATTAGTTTCCAAGGGCTACCCCAACAAGTTATCAAACTTGGTGACTTAAAATAACAGCTCTGGGGAAGCCCAAAATTAGGGTGTCAACACACTCATGTTCCTTCCAAGGCTGTAGGAGGAACCCTTTGCTCCTTCCCAGTTCTGGTTGCTCCTGGTTGTTGTTAGTGTCCTCTGGTTTATATGTACAACATTCTAATCTCTGTCAACACATGAACTTCTCCTTGTGATCAAATCTCTCTCTTCTGTCTTTTGCTCTCTCATCTTATAGAGACCAGTCCCTGGTTTTAGGACTCTCCTGAATCAAGTATGACATCATCCTAATCCAATTACATCCTAAAAGATCTTTACTCCAAATTAGGCCACATTGACAGGTGCTGGAGGTTAAGACTTAGAACTTATCTTTTTTGGATTGGTAACATGATAAAACCCACTACAACTGAAATTGTCAGTTTAAGATGAGCATCTGGTCTCAACCTCCTATTTAGAGAGTGGAAGCTAAACATCACATTTTCCAGATTCTCTTTTTGTGAGGATTCTGTATATGACTTGGCTTCTTCATGAGAGAAGATTTGCATGGATAACTGGAAGGTACAGGCTATGCTCCCCACAATTGTGTAGTCAACATATGAGAGATTTAGCAGATGGAAGTGTTTTGGAGGCTTCACACTACTTTCCATTTTCTGGTCACTCTGGGAATGTTAGAAAACTGTAACTTTAGTACGGATTTCCAATAGCTTTATGAGAGCTGGAGATAGAAACTTTCTGAATGAAAAGCTTCGAAGTAATTAACTGGAGTTCTCTTCAGTTATTCCAATGAATTCTGAGCACCTAATTCCTGCCTTATATCTGTTTGAAAAAATAATGATCCCTCTAAAAATAATGATCTGCCTCAGGGCAGGTTTGGCTGGCTTGTGTTGTGGGGATCAAACCATAGCAACCTGAGCCTGACTGCTTTGTTGAAGCAGCCACTTAAAGAACTGAGCTAAGGGGCAGGGCCCCCAAGCTTTTGCAGTCTTAACTGTGCACTCTGTCTGGCACAATGAGGAAATAGGACAATCAGATGGCCTACATGAATCCAACAGCAATGACCAGATGAAGAGGTTCAATCTAGTCTTCAGGGCCAACCATCCAAAGTTATTAGAGTTGACCCAGGCCTACTTAGGAAGCAGTGAAAGAACAACTAGAAAGGAAAAAGAAAGGCTCTAAGGCTTTGATGGAATTCAAAGAAAAAAATGGATGAGAATTGGAAGAACTAGAAAAAAATAGAGAGAAATTAAGTAGAAATGAAAGCTCATCAAAACCAACAACAACAACAACAACAACAAACAAAACAAACAAACAAACAAAAAGCAAAGAAGAAAAGTCCGGTAGGTATATATCATCATCTTCATCGAACTCTGATTCTTTCAGCAGTTCTTCAGATTCTGAGGATGAGGGAGGAAGCAGGCAAAAGGGAGAAAGAAAAAGAAACATTCATATAATTTGTGAAAGCTCCTATCAGAAACTGAGTCAGACAGTAAGGATAGTTTAAAAAAGAAAAAGTAGTCAAAGAATGCAACTGAGAAATAAAAGGACATTAAAGGACTTCCCAAGAAAAGAAAGATGTATCCTGAAGATAAACCTTCTTCATCTGATTCCTTGTCAGAATCAGATCATACTGAAGAGGTACAAGCAAAAAAGAAGAAAAGCAGTGAAGAATGAGAAAAAGCAACAGAAAAAACAAAAACACAACAACAAAAAACAAACAAACAAAAAAGAAGCATAAGAAACACAGTCAGAAGAAGAAAGAGAAGGCTGCTAGATCAAGTCCTGAGTCACCATAACATTAACGAAAACCAGCACTCCCCCATGAAGAAAGTGCAATGTCTAAGGAAATTTCGACTGTGAAATTACAATATACTTACTAACATGCATGAATTTTCTTGTTCTTAGAATTGTTCCTGGACTATTTAAAAGGCACTCCAATGCCGCTATGTGAAAGGGTCATACTTTCTGCTTGAACATCTACTTTTTCTCCTCTAGTATGTGACAACCTGGGAGATAACACACTGCAGTCACACTTGCAATTAAAATATTTGGGAAGAAAGCTATTTCTTTTTTTTTCTTTCTTTCTTTTTTTTTGTGGAACCAGGGATTGAACTCAACCCTTGCGCTTGCTAGGCAAACACTAATTGTACTGAGCCATCTCCCTGGCCCCAAAGCTAGTATTTTTGACTAGAAGTATATAATGATAAATCAATAGAAAGTGAATCTGGATACATCTTAAGATGTAATCAGAAATGGCCAGATGACTTTAAATTTTTGAAAGTAGGGATTATGCTAGTATTTTGAAATCTTTACTCTGTAGGTAAGTGTATCTTAATTTTCCCCCTTGTATACTTTTTATTTACTTTGGGAAGGAGCTTTTAGGGTAGAGGGAGGGGTGGTTTGCTATCTCTTTAGCTTGCAAAATAGTGTGCCTTTGGTCCTCACACTTCCTACGTTGGTGGACACAGTAGCCATGCTTCCTGGTAGGTCAGAGCTGGGTAGAGCCCTCTTGCCCTTTACTGAGCTTAATGACATCTGTGGACTGTGTCATCTGCTGCTTTGAGTGAACCAGAGAAACAACCCTTTGCAGTGTGAGAAAGTCCCAAAGCTCTGAGTTTACTTTCACATCAACAAAAACTGAACGTTTTTAAATTTTAAAATGTGTTATGTCATTTGAATTAATTTTTGATCATACTTCGGCTTTGGAGAGGAATTGTTTCATATAGACACTGGTACTTTTTGAACTTAATAGCTAAAGATGCTAAAATGCATGTTTTATACTGTTACATTTTAACCAGTCAGGAAAATTTTATGTAACCAATAATAGTTACTTTATTATTTTTTTGTACCAGTGTTATTCAGGCTGTAATGTTTAGCTTTTGTTAACTCTTACTTGGACTGTCTCAAGTTCATTACTATGTTTAATGGCACCCTTGCCAAGACATTTAGTATGTAAAAAGCAGGTTTTGAGTTTTTGTTTTAAACAGCTGCATATTTTTTTCTTTTTCTTCTTCCAAACGGCTGCATACTGAAGCTGAGACTTAGAAACCATTGGATGGCAGGCCTGGTATGCTGTGTCTTGTTACAGAAAGCTATTGCCAGAAACTTAGTAAATACAATGTTTTAAGAGTTTGCTGTTTTTGTATATTCATAACAAATTATGACAAGTTAAATTTAAATGAAATTATAAAATAAATAAATAAATAAGCCAAATCTGACAATCTCTACCTTTTCATCACAGGATTTAGGCCCTTTATCTATAATTTGGGACAGATATGCCGAAGCTTAAATCTATTATTTTGCTGTGCTTTTTAGTGTCCCATCTGTTACTTTCTTCTTTTATCCCACCTTATTTTGAAGTCAGTGAATCTTTGCCATGATTCCACTTTGTTTTGTTGATTTATTAAACAAATGCTTTCATTATTTTAGTGGCCACTTTGGAGTTTACAGTAATGTATACATCTTTAACTTGTTATAGTCCACCTTCAAGAGATTTTACAAGAATTTGTGTATAGAATTTTTTAAAACTTCTTTGCTGCCTTTATTTGGTACAGGGTCTCATTGCACAGTTTCGACTCATAGTGATCCTCTTGTTTTAGCCTCCCCAGCGCTGAGATTACAGGTGTGTGCCATCACAACTGGTTTTGGTGGCTGGTACGGCTTCCAAGGCTGGCATGGCATGTGGTACTGCGGATCCAACCAGGGTCCTTGAGCTTCCAGGCTGGCACTCAGACCACTGAGCTATCTCTCTAACCCCTGTGTATAGAATTTTCCATCAGTTGTTTCTTCATGGAGCTGACCTTTGTGTAACTGTTGTCATACTTTAAATTACAAATATTGGGGCTGGCGAGATGGCTCAGTGGTCTAAAGCACCTACTTGGAACAAGCTCGGAAAAGCACAGGGACCGCGGTTCGATCCCCCAGCACCACATGCCAGCCAGCCCCGCCCCCCAGGTGGGCTGAGCTGGCCACACACACACACACAAATAAATAAATGAATAAATGTTAAATTACAAATAATTATAAACAGGGGTGCTGAGGAAATAGCTCGGTGAAATAAGTGCTTGCCTGGCAAGTGCAAGGTCCTGAGTTTGATTCCTGGTACTACACACACACACACACACACACACACAGAAAAAATTTATTTACATATATAAAATATATATATATATAATTATAAAATAAATATATATTATAAAATAATATATATATAATAAATCGCATACAATACTATGCTATTTGAAAAAGTATATTATCTTTTGTAGAGATTTCCTTAATAAGAAAAATAGCAAACACTTACCTATGTGATTACTTGTATTCTTCACTCCTTCTGGCTGATCCACATTTTGTCTCCTGCCATTTTGGAGGACTTTAGCATTGTCTTCTGGTGGTGAATTCTTCTGTGTTTTACCTAATTTTGCCTTCATTTTTAAAGGATTTTGAAAGTTATACAATACTCAGTTTAGAACTGTGCTTCATTCCTGATGTGAAATGTTTTTTTATAGTCTACCCATGCCCTATGAATCATGTAGTTTCTCAGAAGTGCCTGGAGGGAAGAGGTGGTACTCCCAAACTTGTGAGAGCCCAAACAGTGTTACTGCTGATTCTTTGGGGGTGATTCCTTTCCTTGCCTGACAAAATTTCCTCATGGGTATACACATGAAGAACTTGCCAAATAATCAAGATAAAGACCTGGAAGGCTGTGTTTTGCTCTGTTCAGACAAGTTGTCCTGTGAACTTTATTACATTTGGCTCTGTAACAAAAGGAGCACAGCAGACTCTGCTTGGGTTTATGGTCTCTGCACTATGGCCTGCGAGCACTGACCAGGCAGTAAGAGGAGGCAAGAGCTGGGGGATCACCTTCATTTCCTGCCTGAGGGCCAGTGTTTTGGTAGCTTGTTTCAGTCATCTTGTCCATTACCTGGCTGTCTTAATGCAGGTAGAACAGAGCCCCTGGTGACCTTAAATACAGTTTTAATGAAGTGGTAAGTAGAGGTGGGACAAGTGAATAAAGTAAAAGCAAATGTGTAAATATTTTTTGAGAAGTTTTGCTGTTTAAAAAAGACTTGTAGCTAGAAGAGTGTATGGTTTAAAAGGTTTTGTGTTTTTCTCTTTAAATGAGACCAAGTAAATACACTTAATGCTGATGAGAATGGTTTAGTTGAAGGATAAAGGGGTGCAGGATTGAGACCCTTGTGAAGACAATCTTACAGAAAGAAATCTGGCAGACACTACCTTAAACCAGTGATGAAGGTTAATAATGCCATGAGCAACAAATATTGGTTATCATGTACCTCCTGATATGAACTTAAAAGGCTACAATATCAACTGTGATATTCTTGCTAAAAATGAATATTGCCAATTTAAACCATGAGAATACATTATATCAATTTAAAAACACTATACAAAGTAACAGGCAAGTACTGATAAAGAGTGTCAAATTCATGAAAGACAAAGATTGAGAAAATAGCACATGATTACTAAGTGCTATGCATAACCTTGGACTGTATCCTAACTAGAAAATGAGTATTTTTAACTCAGCATTATTAATTTCCTTTTTCTTTTTTTTTGGCGGAACTGGGGATTGAACTCAGGCCATTGCACTTGCCAGGGGAAGTGCTTATTCTACTGAGCCATCTCCCCAGTCCATTAATTTCTAATTATTATAGTAAGTACTTAGTACTATGGCTATGTAAGATGTTAATAGCAGACAAGTTGTGTAAAAGACATAATAAAACTGTATACTGGTTGGGCAAATTTATTTGTAAGTCTAAAATTATTTAAAAATTAAGAATCAAGAAAAGGTCATAGTAGATTTAGAGATCTATGGGAATAAAGAAACACTGCTGCAGAGTACTAGCAAAAGACCTAGAAAGATAGGTGTTATTCCAAGAGTGGGTGCTTAATGATAAGCTTTGGGGACTACCACAGCCTACTGAATATAAGGTGCTATAAGGTGCAACTGTGAGAAAATGAAGTAGAACAGAGAGAAGAAGATACCTGAGTGTGAAATCTGAAAGAGAGGCTACCAACACAATAATGAAAGACAACCCAATTAAAAATGGTCAGAGTATTTGAGTAGATATTTCCCTTGGAGGACATTCAATTGAATAGTGAATACAACAAAAGATGCCCAGCACCATGAAACACTAGGGGAATCCAAATCCAAATCCCCAAGATACCAATACATACTCTATGGTGGCTACACGAGACAGATGATAACAAGCCTCAGAGAAGAGATGGAACCTTTATATCTTGTTGTAAGGAATATAAAATGGTGCTGCAGCTTAGAAAATTGTTTTTAGAAATTCCTCAAAAAGTTCAACATAGGGGCCAACCAGATAGCTCAGTGGACTAAAGCACCTGCTTAGGCAGAGAGCTGTGGCCAGAGTTCGATCCCCTGGTGTACTGTGTCAGCCCAACCTCCATGGCACTTTGAGACGGTGATTGAGACTGGGCGTGGTGGCCCATGCCTGTAATCCCAGTGCTTGGGAGGCTGAAAACAGGAGGATCACTGCAAGTCTAATCTGTGTGGTGAGACCCTATAGTAAACACACACACACATACACCCCAAAAAAAGTTCAACATAGTCTGGGGGTACAGCTCCATGGTAGAGCACTTACTCAGCATGGTAAAGCCCTTTGTACAATCTCCAGCAGAACCCTCTTAAAAAAAAAAAAGTTAAACATAGTTCCCAGATGTACCAGCATTAAGAGAACTCACAGTAAAACACCACATAAAACTTGTATGTTAATGTTCCTAGCAGCATTATTCATAACAACTAAAAAGTGTATCCTTAGAATGAAAAACCAATACATGCTGTAACATGGATAAACCTTGAAAACGTTGTACTAAATAATGGAAGCCAGTAAAATCTTTAAAAGGCTTCATATTATATGATCCCATAAATATGAAATATCCATAATAGGTTAATTCAGAGACAGGAAACAGATTATTGGTTGCCAGGAACTGGGAAGAAGGCAGAATGTCATGTGACTGATACAGGGGTTCTTTTGGGGTCATGGAAATGTATTGATGCTAGCAGTCTTGGCTGCGTAACCCTATGAGTATATTGAAAACACAGAATACACTTTGAAAGTGTACATTTTATAGTCTGTGAATTTTATATAAATAAAACTATATTTATAAAAACCTCAGGGAACTGGATGTCTTTATGCAGATGTTCAAGTTACCGTGAGGGAGAGAAGAAACAATGACAAGGAATCTATCATCCTTTTGTCCTGCAATCTATTGTCAATATGCAGGTACTGGCAGCTGGCCGTAATGAGAAGGGCTAGTGTGTAGTACCACAGCTCTGCTATGGCAAGTTTCAGAGCTGTAGCTTATAAAAGAAACAAATGTTTGGGCAGCAGTGAAGAGCAACAAAGTTACTTCCAGGGGACATGTGAAAAACTACCATTTGAGAGCCCTTCAAAGCCAACAGTGTTTTATAACCAGAATATAGGTAAGAGACTTATGATAGGATAAGGATTATATATAATACATCAGCTTATATCACAGTTTTATAGAAGGAAACTGGGCTTTTATTTACATTTCAAAGAAAAAAATGATATATACTATAATAAGCCAATATAATCTTTTTTATTAGTGCATGTTTTCAGTGCACAGAGATCACATTCACCACACGGAAGGACATGCACATAACACATTTCAATTCCTCTTACTTCCCCCTTTTCTCCTTCTTCCCCCATCTCCATCTCTTGGTCTCCTGAGTGTAATCTTATTCCTTTTCACCCTACACATCTGGAGATTGAACCCAGGCACACTATGCTGCTAAGCTACATTCCCAGCCCTTTATTTTTATTTTGAAATAGGACTTGAGTTGCCCAGTAGTTCAGGTTCTGGAAGTAGCTAGAGTTACAAGCAATATAATCTTGTCCCATGTAGAAATATGAGCTAGGACTGAAAAATTGGGTGAAATGTTTAAAAAATTTTTATAGTAAAAGATAAACTGCCATTACTCCCCCTTGCTTTGAACACTTTATCCATTGTTCATACTACTCCCTGGGCATTTCCAGAAGTCCTCTTTTGTGTCTTCATGAGATGTTCATCAAAAATTCAGTGAATGCTACTATGCGGCTCCAATGGCAAGGCATCTTGTTAAAACATTACAGTGTGTCCTTATTCACTGGATTTTATATCATATGACTTATTTCCAAAGCCAAAATAATCTTGAAAGCTTTTTGAATCAATCAGGACATTCAGCCAGCCACAACAGTACAACACTTATGAAACAAGACATCCAGAACTGCTTTAGAAAGTGACAAGGATGCTGGAGTGTATCCAAAGTGAGGACAAGTATTTTGAGGGGAATCCGTGAGACTATCTCTTGTAATATATTTAATAAAGGGGCCAGGGATCTAGCTCAGCAGCACAGCACCTGCTTTGCAAGTGTAAAGTCCCGAGTTCAATTTCCAGAACCAAGAAATACATATATTTAATATATATAGTAATATATTTTCAAAAATTTTTAAATTCACCTTGTTGTTTTAATCACACTGTATAGTAGGACAACACATCTGTTTTTAATGCATCTTTTATTATAATAAAGCCTTTTATTGTAATAGCCATTATCTGAAAAGAGGGCATGTGAGACATCCATTAAAATTTTCTGCAACTCTACTGAAAACTCCCTTCAATCTTTGAGGTTTTATATAATCTTTTGAGAATTTTGTTTATTCATTTATTTATTTGGCACAGGGTCTCACTATGCAGCTCGGACTCATAGTGATCCTCCTGTCTCAGCCTCCCCAGCACTGAGATTACAGGTGTGTACCACCATGCCTGGTTTTGGTGGCCAGCTCAGCACAAGACTGGCATGGCATGGGGAACTGGGGATCAAACCCAGGTCCTTATGCTTGCCAGGCAGGCACTCAGACAGCTGATCTATCCCCCTGGTTCATCATACAATCTTAGGCAGCTGTATTCTTGAGATTTTTTTCTTGACATCTTGCATCATTGGTAGCTCTTTGTTTTGTTTTGTTTTTTTTAAACTGTACCAGGCATCATACTCAGGACTTTGTGCTTGCCAGGCAGGCATTTATGCTGCTGAGCTATCTCCCCAGTCCTGGCTTTTGTTTTGAAGCTACTAATTAGTTTGCAATTTTTGCTGAGAAAGACTAGCATTGTGAGTTATTTTTGAATCCAGCAATTCCTGACTAAAATTTTTCAAAACAAGTTTCACCATTTCATCTTTTTCTTCCTACATCTTACACTGGCAATTAAAGAAATCAACTGTTAAATTTCTCTATTCCATCTGGAAAACCTTCTCAGTCACATATTTCTTCAGTTTCATTTTCTACACTATTACAGTCAACAATATTGCCAAACTTTCCCATTTCATAAAAATCCCTTCTTCAGCTTCCAATAACTGTTTTTCTCCTTTCATTCAATCTGTTGAAAAAGACCCCAAGTCTCTTATGCCTTAACAAGATTTGCAATTCATTTCTGCTTTCTCTTTACAAAAACCAATTACCATACATACAAGCTTTGGTTTTTCATTACAGCACCACCTTTTTTCAGGTAACAAATTTTGCTTTGGTTATTTGATGCTGTGTAACAAACGTAGTAGCTGAAATCCTATGGTCTAAATGTACTTCCTCCAAATTCCTATGTTGAAATCCAATCACCAATGTGATATTATTAGGAGGTGGGGCTTTCAGAGGTGACTAGGTCAGGGAGTAAACAGCATGGAGACTTTTATACAACAGGTACCAGAGATGCTATGACCCATCATGGGAGGACATGACTAGATCTTGTCCATGAACCAGAAAGCAGGCCTCACTAGACACTGAATCTGCTGTGCCTTAACCTTGGACTGGTTAGTCACCAGAACTGTAAGAAGTAAATTTGTTTACAAGCTCCCCACTTGATGGTATTTTGTTATTAACAGCCTGAAAGGAGTAAGACACTAGAGTAGCTCTTACTGGAGATCTCAAATGCAGCTGCAGTCAGAATGCAGCTGAGGTGGAGGGTACAAGAAGCCTTGACTGAGGCAGACATCCAAGATGGCACACTTACATGGGCTATAATTCCTGCTGGCTAATGGCTAGGCTGAGGTCATAAACCAGAGACCAATAGGTGGCCTTGCCATGTGACTTGAATTTCTTACAGTTTGTACTTCTCAGGGTACTTCTATATGGTAGTTAGCTTTCCCGAGGGAGCATTCCAAGAGGGTTGAAGTGAAAGTTGCCACTCTCTTAAGGTTTAGGTTTAGACAGTGTCATTTTTGCTCTATTTTACTGGTCAAAACTGTCACAGAGGCCATCTAGATTGAAGAGAAACAGTAACAGACACCACTTCTTGAAATAAAGAATGTCAAATAATTTGTGGTCAAGTTAGAGGAAAGGACACTTAAAAATATTTGAAATAGCTTTTACATAAATGTACATACTTTATTATAAAGACAAGTTTTTCCTGAGTGTGTACTTCATTCTTTTGTTTTGACTCTTAGCTCAATGACTTTCAGCTTGGCTGAAAATTTTAAACTAGCTGCATATTTTAAAATCATCCAGAAAACTGGTTACTATGACATTCCATAACACTTTTGTTTGCTATCTATACGCATAAAAGGCAGGTATGATAATTTTTAGAAATAAGAAAATAACTTACTCTGACTAAAATACTTGCTATGAAATAAGCCTACAACTTACCAGCATTATGGTTTGATGTGTCTACAAAGTTGTGCTGTAAGCCTGGTCCCTAGCATGGCAATCTGGAGGTAATGGAAACTTTGTGAAACAAGGACTGAGGAAGAATCCATGCTGTAAGTAAGCCTGGTACCCCTCAAGGGTCTCTCACCCCTGGTTTCACCTTGCCAGGACACTGGTACTGCACTCTTGCATGTCAAGAATCATTAATTTACAAAGTAGTGAGTGAGCCTCTGGTGTTTCACTAGGGCAACACCAAACAGACTAGACAGTAACATGACTAGTACTGCCCTTTCTAGAAGCCAAAGAGTTTTACTATGTAAACTTTTTTTTAGTATATGTATTACCACTGAGTATAGACAAAAATGTTACATTTGGTAATACTAAAATTACTGACTCAAAAGCTGGGTATGGAGGTGTACACCAGTAATCCCAGCACTTGGGAGGCTGAGGCAAAAGGACTGCTGCCAGCTCGAGGTCAGCTTGGGCTATATAGTGAGTTCAAGGCCAGCCTAGGCTACAGAGTAAGACCTTGTATCAAAACCAAAAAAAGTTATTGGCTCAAAGTGAACCACAGTGTCAAAAAATAACAACTAATTGTCAGTTACTTTGCTTCAATAATAGCTGCTTTTATGTCAAGCCAAAATGTTGACCCTGTCTGTGAAAGCAAACTTTAGTACTATAAACTACTGAGGAAAGCTCAACTAATAGGAAAATAAAAATAACGAAGTAAGTTTTTCCTTTTCAAGGGATATGAAGGAACAGCTTATTCGGACTAATTCTTGCCTGAAAAGTTAAAGAGCTGGAAAGCTTTAAAAGCCTCAAAAACTGGATGATAGAGAAAAGTCACCAACTCTGAGACTCAAAGAAAATGAAAAAGAGATAAACAGAAATAGACAAAGTTGTTAGGATGTGATTAAAAATCAAAAATGTAATAGGCCTTTTATAAAAGACCCTTTAAAAGAATATAAGGACAAAGCCAGGCTTGACAGTGCATGCCTATGACTCAGCACTGTGAGAGACTGAGGCAGGAGAATGAAATGTTTGTGCCCAGGCTAGGCAACAGAATTTGTCTCAAAATAAAAAAGGGTTGGGGATATAGTTCAGCACAAAAGTTCTGGGCTCAACTCCCAATAAAAAGAAAAAGAAAATAGGGGGAGCGGGGAGGAAAAACAATACAGACTGACTAAAAGAATATCAATATATCACCAAAACACTACTTTCAAGGAAGCTTTCACCAGCTACAATGTTGAAGAGTTTTAAAGTAAAAAACATTCTAGTGAGTCACTTCTTAGAAATAAAATTTATCTTTCAACACAATAATAAAACCATTTTAAATTTATATATACCTCAAAAACAAGACGGACAAAAGTAGACAAATTCACAATCACTGACAGATTTTAACACACCTTTCTAAGTAATTTATAGAACAGAACACAGAAAATCATTAAAGGTATATTAGACTTGAACAAACTTGATCTAATCAAACATATACAAAGTACTACACTCCAGAATTATAGAATCCATGTTTTTCAATCTAGACAAAACATTTACTGAGCTGGTCACAAATTGGTCCATAAAGCAGATCTCAACAAATTTTAAACAACTGATATCACGAAGCACATTTACTAATTTTAATCTACTATATGCAATTGTAGGTCAATTATATATCAAAGCTGTTCTAAAATCTAATTTTACTGAAGATGGCACAGTCTGTGTATATATATATTAGTATTACGAAGTAAATTATTTTCCCTAATAAATTTATAAAGAGAAGCAAATTATAGTTAATGACAAAAGCTATAAAATAATTCACATCTTAGTTATGATTATCAAAAAGTTAATTTAGAATAGTTGTCACGAGAACTCTGTGACATGGTTAATGATGGTAAAACTACTAAAATTCTAAAATGTAAGCAATAGGAAGTAAAAGAAGTGAAATTTGTTTTCTTGCATTCATGTGGTCATTTGGTTCACAATGCTATCTTGCCTACTTCTGTTAAAGGATTTTGGGTTAAAAAATAAAACTTCCATGCCCAGGATATGTCCCATAATAATACTTAATTTATCTGAACATATTAATCAACAAAACAAATTGATACAATGTGCTTCATAAAAGCAAACTGATCCAAAAAAAAAAAAAAAAAAATCCTTACCGGGGGCTTGTCCCTAGCTCAGTCCTTTAAGTGGCTGCTTCCACAAATCTGTCAGCCTCAGGT
>NDGM011142732.1:0-18422 GCA_002564305.1 Octomys mimax | reverse complement strand
TATATTAGTGATTATGTTTAAGAGAAAGGAACTACAGTACAACTTTAACTTACACTGACTTTGTTCAGCAAATATTTTAAGGAATAGTAACCATCTGTTATTTTAATACTTTACTTTTTCAATTTGAGTTTTTCAATTTTTATTTTTTTGATTAATTTATTCAATGGATACAGGGTTTCAGCACACAGTTCAGACTCATAGTGATCCTCCTGTCTTAGTCTCCCCGGTTCTGGGATTATAGGCATGAGCCACCATGCCCAGTTTCTGGGCAGCACAATGCACCTGAGATGTGGGGGCTGGCACAGCATGTGGTACCAGGATTGAACTCAGATCCTTAACCTTTCCAGACAGGTGCTTGGACTCCTGACATATCTCTCCAGTCCTCAATTTTTATTTTGTTTTACTATGTTCTCTGAATCGAATCATTACATTCCTTGTGGTGAGCTAGTAAATATACCTAACAATTCTTAATTCTTTTGTTATTTCTTCCCCTCTTCTACCACCTTCCTTCAATTCTTGGTCCCTTTCCTATCTGTCAAAAACTATCTCTCTAACTTTTATTACTTATCTTTTATTTTGCTCTCTATGCCTTGGATTTCTTCTATAAGAGGTTGTTGTATATAAATACCACACTGTCTTTATCCATTCATCTATTGATAGATACATACAAGCAACTTCTATGATTTCGGTCCTATGAACTTTGTTGCTGTAACGTGAGTATGCATTACTCTGATGTAATGTGTTTAACCCTTACAGGAACATACCTACAAGGGGAATAGCCAGGCTAAATTGAAGTTCTACATTTAGTTTTTAAAGAGTCTTCATATTGATTTCCATAATTGTTGTACTAGCTTATATTCCTGACAATCATGTAGAAGGCTTCTGTTGCCCTGAAAGTCTTGCAGCACTTACTATTTGGTCACTTGATACCAGCCAGTCTTTCTGGAGTAAGGTAAAATCTCACTATTGTTTTGATTTGCATTTCTCTAATGTTTGTCATTTTGTGGATGAATTTTATTGGTAGTAAGTTTAGGAATGATTGACGGTAAGAAGTTAACCAATTTGATTTGCTGACAAAATATCTACAAAGAAGTACCAACTCACCCCACCTTCTCCCTGGATCAGAAGGATGGACTAACATAATGAGGTACATTACAGAGTAGGGAGGATCTTGATTAATAATATCCATAGGAAAAATATTACAAAGTTAATATTGTCTAACAAGCTCAATATAGTAACAATTGTAAATGTCATCTTAAACTACAATAATGAAGGATTGTAGATCAATGAATAAATAAGCTTCTTGAATGCACATATGAACATCACCATTATCTGGTATTTCAGGAGGGTTATTGTCAGAATACCTTAAAAAAAGACCAGAAAGGATAGATCAAAACTGGAAAACTGCATTGATCAAGGATAAAGTTGAGTCAGACAGCAATTCAAGTGAAGAAGAAAAACTTCAAATTGGTGTAACATTTGAAAGATTATCAAGGCCGGCTATCTAGCAGCAGACTAAGTGCTTGTTTAGGTAAGCACAGGGGCCAAGTTTCAATCCCTGGCACCACTGCTTGGTGCGCTGAGCAAGAGATGGAGTCCAGGCATGGTGGTGCATACCTGTAATCCCAGAACTGGGGAGGCAGAAATCAGAAGGATCAGTATGAGTCCAAGCTGCATGACCCTGCACACACACACACACACACACACACACACACACACTCCCCAATTAGAAAGATTATTATGCAAAAAATGTTTCTAAGATTTTTGTGTCGCTCCAAACAACTCTCCCCTCTTGCCTGTTTTCATGCCATCAGCTATAGCCATAGCTGTGTGTGGCTTTGGACTACATATCATGAAAGTTCTGATCAGACATCACTTAATAAGAGCAACTTCTCACTTAGTCTGACCTCACCGGTTGTGAAAATCTTGGTGGTTACTAAGTAACTATTAGTCTGTTATTCTGTCCTTTCTTTAATTAATTGATTAATTTGAAATATCAAATATAAATCTTGAAAACAGTAGATGCAGTCTCTGTATAATGTGTGTTTATGTCTGTGTGCAACACACATGCCTTTGTGTTTTCTGTCTTCTCCAGTCAACTGAGACAACCATTATACACCTAACTATGAAAATTTTTCTTAGCCATGTATCCAGTGTTTCTTTTTTCCTCATATGAACTTCACTTCACTTCGTTTTTTTGTGTATTGTGTAGTCTAACAGTGAGGATGGTAGTAATGTGGTTACTCTTTCTACTCAAGAGTCATCTATGAATTCTAACAAATTTCTGGCTTCATATGCTTATCCAAACTTCTAGCCCATTTATATCTAGATAACATTCTTTCTACTTTGTTTTTGCCTTGAAGCCAGAAAAATTCATACATTTCTATTTATGCTTCTTTTTTTGAAATTTCCATAGGTACAAACTTACTGTTTTTATGCAATGTAACACTCATTTCTCTGTGTGCCCTTTCAGGTGATATACTTAGACAATCTATTGGTCCTATAGCACAGATATTCACTACTTTTTATGTATTTAGTACAGGATCTACAGGGTCTACAGGGTCTCACCACATAGATCAGATTCATAGTAATTCTCCTGTTTTCAGCCCCCCAAGCACTGGGATTACAGGTGCACACCACCACACACAGTCTCAATGACCATCTCAGTGCGCCTCAGCACTCTTAATTGCATAATCCCTGAAATATGTTTATAATTATTTGTCTTTTCTTTTTCTCTGATATCAGAGAGAAAGTCTCTGTTTAAATAGAATAGAACCAAAAATGTGCTCTATAAGATCTTGGATAATTTGAGGTGAGAGGGTCCAATCAAGCACTTAATTTAAGGAATAAGTACTACTGTTAAGTTGTACAAAAATATGGGCTTCTGTTTTTCTAAATATAAAATATTGGAATTTATATAACAAAAAATATTGCTGCAGATTCTAACACTGGATGAAACATTTAAAGTTTTATTTTATCTTTAAAAAATAAAAAATAAAAGACACAAAAATGTATATTAAACAGATTCCATTGCTTTCCGTCCTATTCATTTACTAAACACATACATAACAGAATTTATTAGACAAATTTTCTCATCTTCCTGCCTTGGAGACATTCTTCAGCGTCGATGTCTACCACGTTGCCCTTTTATTCTTCATGATTTAGCTCGGTACTCACTTCTTCAGGCCAACTCCTTTTGGCACAGCCACCACAGGACAGACTATTTCCTCTACAAAAGTTAGAACTGTTTATTTAACTGATTCACTTGTTCATTTCCTGCCAAAAAAAGTTTTTTGTCTTTATTCACTAGCTGTTTCCTTCCTTTGCAGCCCCCCCCCCGTAACCCCTTCCTCTTGTGTGCATACCCCAGGTACCATGAGGTAAGCAACCTCCTACCCTCATGCTGTTTTGCCATGTTATTCCTCCTTGGGAACCAGCTGACCATAGGCCAAAACCTCTGAAACTGAGACAAAAATAAATGTCTTCTTTAATTTGGGAGTATTGGGTATTTTGTCTAAGCAACAGAGCACTAACTAAGCTTCAGTAGTCAAAGCATTCTGTTTCCAATACTTTCTTATAGAAAAAGTTCATGGGCAGGGATGTAGGGGTTTTAAAACCTCCTTTGAGTCCTGGATTTGAAGGCATCTTCTGAGGAGAGGGGGACAACTTGTCAGGGACAGTGTGTAAACTGTTGCAGGGATAGTGAACTTTGGATTAGACCATGGCAGGGATAGTTTTTCTCCTGAACTCACAGCATGTCCCCCATCCTCACTCTGGGATTTTCTTTATTCTGTAGCAGAAGATACACACCCTGACACACACACACCAAGCCAATAGACTTTTGTTTTTGAGTTGCCCAGGTAATAGATCCAGTTCCAGATCCTATTACTTTTGTTAGAAATATCTGTTCACTGTAATGCATAGCTCTTAGCTATGACATGTATTATAAGAAACAATTCCCAATGGACAAGCCATTTCTGATTGCTTATCCCATATAAGCCATAGACTATCAGAGATCAGGGACTGATAACTTTGGTCTCCCATCCATGTACTAACCAGGCCCAACCCTGCTTAGCTTCTGAGATCAGATGAGATCTGGTGCATTCAGGGTGGTATGGTCATAGACTGATGATTTTGGAATAATCCCAATCTGCCCTTTGCAGAAAATAAATCAGTCTCTAACTCCTGGATTTTGTTTTGGTGTTTCTGTTTACCATCACATCTGGTGCATTGGTTGGAAGACCAACAACACTGATCTCTTTGGTTACTGATTGTGGCCCTCACGGATGGAACAAGGACCTGTACAGGTCCTGATGAGAAGGCATATGCTTGAGATTTCTCAAGTTCCCTTGAAGGTCTGGAAGATGATTTTGATCTCTCTGCTGGAACAGCTCATATTGGGCCCCAAATGGAGGAAGATGCAGTCTATGTGTCAGCCATTACCTGCCTGCAGACAGAACCCCTGTATGACCTGTAGAAACCCTGGGAGAATCCAAGTTAGTTTGTTAGTCCTGCTCAGCTTGGGAAGAAGGGGAGCCTAATCAACTCCTATTAGTCAAGATCATTCTCAAAGGAAAGGGCTTAGAATGGTTAACTTTGAGTGCCTGTTGAATGAATGTGTGAGTGAGTCAAGCAGACAATGAGTGTAAGCTAGAGGATGCTTCATCTGTGCACCAATGCTGGGAAGCTCTGGCTGCGGGGGCTGATCAGGTCCTCACCTGTAGGTCAATAATGATCAATATATGGCATAATAGAGAACCACACTCTCCTTAGCTAAGTCCCTGTGAAGAGTGTGACCAGGTGGGCATCTGAATGGTCTCTCTCTCTGAGGGGCACCCTTCCTTTGCCTATTGTGCTATCATTCAGGAGTACATAGTACACACACAGGAAGTCAGAGATGGAAATTAATTAGTCAAATCCCACAGTCCCTGATTACAGGAAAAAGGGCTTTTACAGTGTTAACAATGAAATCAAACCAATCTGCATATCAAAAGGAAAAATAAGGAAAAATGACCCTTCTTGACCCCCTCTTTGACGCATTTGTCATGGTTGACAGTCCTATCCTTGAGAATTCAGCCTTGACACACTGTAGCCACTGTAGTTGTTGCCAGCATGTATAGCTTTACACTCCACATTCCCCACTTGCCTACTTCCTGTCAATTGCAAAGTTTTCTGCTAACTGCTGCCTGCATTTGGCCACAGAAGCCCTCCCTCCAGAGCCTTCTGCTTACACATCTACTCTGATAAGATGGCCTCATCTAATACCCACCTGAGATGGCTGTCAGCAATTTTTTCTAAGATTATTCAACACAAAAATGTCCATATCTTGACTGAGAAAAAAAAGGATTGTCAGCTATGACAAATGCATCAAAGAGGGGGTCAACAAGTTGTTACATAGGCAGCACAGTTTCAAGGAAAGGGACAAATTCTGCTTCAAAACTAAATAAAGTGAGGCTGGTCAACAAGTCTATCAATTCTTGTAACTCAGAAATCTGATATAATAGATGACCATACCCTTTGGCTAAAGATAAGGGCTATAGACACTAAAAAATAAGTGTCCATTCAGATTAAAGACTGATTGAAACCTTCAACCTAGATCAGATGACAACACCATCTACGCCATTGACCTAAGGGGACTCCTCAGACCTTACAGTCCAAGACCGAGAGCAGACTCTATGCCTCAGGTGTCCATCAGTGTGCTCATTACAAATAGTGTGGACACTGGAAAGACCAATGCCCCCTCCATCTAAGGAACATGAAGAAATCTGACTGTCAGGCCTACTTTAACCTCAACCTCTCCTCATTCTGTCAGGCCTGGATGAGTAGGACAGAGCAAGTTCTATCAAATTGGGACCCCTGAGAGTCCACATTCAATGCAAAAGTCAGAAACAAATCTGTGACTTTCCTGGTAAATAATGAAACAGAACTTTCTGTTTTCAAAGCTCCCTCTTGGAGCTGGATAGATAGTTCAGTGGTCTAAAGCACCTGCTTAGGCAAGCTTAGGTAAGCACAAGGACCTCAAGTCGATTCCTGGCACCACCACATGCTGTGCCAGCCCTGCCCCCAGAGTGGTCTGAGCCAGTCACAAAAAAAGTTCCCTCTGTTAAAAATTACTATCACCAGTGCAACTGGCACTCTTGCCTCTCAGCCATTCTGCCAGGCACAAACTTGCAGCCTGCAGTGACACCTTATCACACATGAATTACTGGATAAGCTAGTCCCCATACTGGTTCTGTGAAGAAGCCTCCTCTTCAAATGAGAAGCAACCATCAACTTTACCCCCAGCTAGTCAGCTTTACTCTTATTTAACCCTGCACTTTCCCTAAGAGAAAGGTGATGCCTGTATCAACTAGAGACAGATAATGGAAATCCTGAAATTCTGAAAACTCTCCTCAGAGGTGTGGGCTAAAGACTCACCTCTGAGCCTAGTCATCCACCATGCCACCTCTCTGTGACTCGACTCCTGTTGTTGCCAGTGTTACAGGAAACATAAACAGGCATCCATCCACACATCAGCCTGATAGACTGTTAATCAGTTTGAGCAAGATCTCTATGCCATCAAAAACACATCCTTCACTTGTCATCCTATGGCTCCCAACACATACACCTCTGTCAGAGACTATTACTCAATTACCACAAGAGTTTGGGAACTCTGCCACTATTTTCATGGTGGCTATAGCAACAGATTTGATTCCAGGACAGCCTGTTTCTCTGTCCCTTCCAGCTAGCATGGTCCCCTAATAAAGAAAAAAAATGAAGTTTTAAAACACTAAAATGTCTGTAGACTATCGAACTGGTAAAATACACATTTCTTGCCTACAAAGCCAGTTCATCTCCAAGCTGCCAATGTCAACATGATTGTCCTCTGTATACATTGCCTCAGTCTTTGGCCACCACAGCCCACTGATACTCCTGCCTAGACTTATAGAATACTTTCTTCTGCCTTTGATTGGCTCCTGTCAGCCAGCCCCTCTTCATCTTTAAATGAAAGAACCCAGTTCTGGACTCAAAAGTCGACTGACCTGGACTCAACCTGCCAGAAGTTCATAAACTTATTTAACCTCTTTGGAGAAGCCCTCACAGCTGACCTTGCTAATTTCACAGCACAAAATATCACTTCACTTCTTATTAATATCATCCAAGCTGCCTTCTGGAAAGAGACAAAAGCTCTGCTACAGTGTCTGGCAGAAACTGGTTATAAGAAGAAACTGCAAATTTCTTGGAGATATTGGCTTCTATAGAATCTGGATCCTTAACTTCATAGAACAATGATGCTTACTCAGACTACCAGCACCGTGGCCTACTGGGCAAATGCTTGGATTTAGCTCCTAAGGGATGGCTTGCTCCTTCTTTGTGCTTTTATAGCATTGTCTTTCTTATCAAGAAATCTGATAAACTCACCTTAGGCCAAGTCCTAACTGTTCAGGTGCTACAAGCTGCAGTGGACCTCCAGAATAATTGTGGAACATCCAATTCTGCCTCATGTCTGCCCACCCAATGGGGCCCATAAGACCATGACTGAAAAATAAACTCCCCGACAGATGTTGAGTGTACCTTGTTTACAGATGGAAATAATGGAGTCATGGGGCTAGATATGTTGTGGTCACCTTGGACAAAGCTGTGTTGGCCAAACTCTCTTGTAGGTATGGTCTACACAACAAATAGCTTTCTGATACTGCTTGGAAACCTGCCACCAATGCCAAACCTATGCTCCTAAAGCTTCTCTTGGGACCCAATTGATTAAGACATCACCCGTAGCCAGAAAAGCTTTACTAATATTCCTGGAAAATCCATGCTAATCAAAGCCAGATCTGTTCTAACTGTATGTTCTTCAAGCTCAAGCCACAGAACTGGTGCACCATACCCCTGAAGCCAGCTCAGACTTCACTGGCCCTGTGTCTATCACTGGCCCTGACCTACCCAATTTAAAGATACACAGAGAGACTTAGTACTTACCTACATCTACCTGGGCAGGCTCACCTACCCTGGATGATAGGACAGCAAATGTTTGTAAGGTCCTTCTGGGAAAAACTAGATATGGACTATCCTTGACTACTGGCGACAACAACAGGCCTGCATTTGTAACAGAGATAATGCAAAACTGACAAAACTGTACAACATATAGATCATAGAGCTCTAAAAAGTTACAGGAATAAAACAGAACTTTACAGGAACAGCTTGTAAACAGTTCCATAAAATTTAGCTAAAAGACCAACTATATCTGAAGACACCCATGTACACATTTATAGCCCATGTGTTTGTCGCCTGCCTGTGCAAGTTTCATAAATTCAGCCTTATATCCACTGGAGATTTTACCTGGACAAGAAAGCTCACTCTGAATAGATGACACACTCAAAGCTCTGTTTTGGCCACTGTGGACACTGACCAGTCCTTGCATGTTTGGAGCCTGAGGACACCATTCACAGGCTTGCTCCATACCTTAATGCTTTATTTCTTTTGGCCTGTTCAGGCTGCTTACTCCAGTCCTTCCTTCCCTGTTGCCAGGCTAGGTGTGGATTTTTTACTTAACTCTATGAATGGTCACCCTAAGAGAATAGAACAGTGGAACATTTGACCGATACTTGATAAGTGCCCAAGGTACATTGTGTACTGTCCAAATTCTCTCAATATCTTGTCAGAGTTAATGTCAAAGAACAGATAGGCCTAAATTATGCCCTCCTAAAAGCAACTTAGGGAAAAACCATAATAAGATAATGTTAGGAACCTTAACTAAGGTCCATCTTAGGATCACAGACAGCCCTACTATTACTTCTTCTAGTTGGGCCATGTCTCAAAGATGTGCCAGGGAAATAAAAAGTGGGGGGAATGTGTCAGAAGATGTCCTCTACCCAGCCAACATACTCCAGTTTGTTGGTTGTCTAGGTGATTGTTTTGGTTACAGTTCCTGTTACTTTTGTTTCTTAGAAATGGCTGGTCCCTGTAATACATAGCTCACTATGATACTTATTGTAAGAACCAACCCCAATTGACAAGTCATTATACTTCTGTGCTTCCTGACTAATTATCCCATATAAGCCCTTGGGCATCTGAGATCAGGGTCTGATATTGGGAATGATTCCAGTCAGTGCCCAATAACATAAAATAAATCTGCCTCCAAATCCTGGGTGTTAATTGGGAATATGGCCCAGCAGTACAACTCCTGCCTGGCAAGCACAAGGCCTTGAGTTTGATTCCTCCACAAAAAATCCCATGGTCCAGACAAAAGATGTGTTAATTTTGATGTTATTGCTTGTTGTTGTGATTCTAAAGCTATGATTGTGGTAGAAGCAGTATGCAGCATTCTTGGTGATTTAGCTCTGCAAAGTGTTTTTGGGAGTCTTAGAACTCCAGCCTAGAGTTTGTCTACTTTCTAAACTAGTTTTAAGTCATATGATACCATTTCCGATCAAACTTACTTAAGAAATCAATTTATTCCTGCTTAAGAGATCCAGAATGAATTCTTTTCTCAGAAGTTGAACCTTCCAATTACACTCTGAGAGAGACATGAAAATTAATCCTTGCACAGAATTCTTGAAGTGGGAGAGTTCTAAGAGAGCTGTGTGTGTTTTGATTATAGATTTTTTCACATTCTCTTTCTTCTGGCTTGAGTCCTGGTCATTTTCATTTACATGGATTCTCATATGGCTAAGGTGGTTCAGAGGACCTGAGAAACATGTATTTCTGCAAAACTCAATGCTTTTTTATCTTCCAGAGGCACAGAGATATCATTTCATCCATATCTCTCATTACCAAATTCACAGATTTGGAGTGAAATGGGATCCCAACACTTTGAAAACCATAGCTGGAAAAAGAAACATATTTTCTTGTAATCAAGGCCACATATTAACAAGCTCAATATTGATCAATATTCAGAGAAGTTTCTGCTTCATACCGACAGTGCGAGTCACCACACATTAGCAGATGAATGTATTTTAAAAGACAATTGAAAATGTGAAATATTATTTTAAATACCTCTTTATAGTTTCTCTTTACAATTTATCTCATTAATTTTTCAGTTGGGCAGTTATCCCTAAATACCCCTGATACAATTTGATATTCATTCTTTCTTATCTAAAACCTGTTAATATAACCTAAGGTGATTTGGGTTGAGCATAAGTCAATTTAATTTGCATAATGAGCCCTATTGCCTCTGTAGCATGAATTAAGAACCAAGGAAAAATCTGACAGCTTCAAGAGAGCCCTAAAATTGGCTCTTTGTGGAAGGTAAGGAGATATCTTCTAATCAAGGCTGAAAGGCCATATAGAAAAAAGTGATGGAAAAGATGATACCCATGACCTTGGGTTATGAATTGCACCAACTTCACGCCTGGAGGGGCAAGATGCCCCCTTTGTAGTGTTCCCTATTGTTCCATTTACACATGGCCTTTGAGAAGCCAACAAGCTACTTTCAGATTGATCTCTAAGGGAATTTTTTTTTCTATTTCTAGAAAACTGTGCTTAAAGCACTGGTATTGTCTAATGTAGAGCACATCCTTGATTAGGAAATCGCTACAGGAATGCAGGCCTCAGATGAATCTGCTGCTATAATATACGTTTTGCTCTTTTTACCCAGTAGCTAAACACAATGATCATATTGTTCCATATAAATTTCATCCATGATTCCTTATGACCTTCATAATACCCTATGAAGCCGATACTCCTTAATATTAATTTGCATATTAGGAAATGGAGATATAGAAATACTTAGCAATTTTCCCCAGTGGTACAGCTAGTGCATATTAAAACCATGACTACAAATTAAGGAACTGAATTCCAGTTTATAAACTTCTAAATCACATCATGCTTTATCTTTAAGCCCTACCATCTAGAGTACTCACAAAACTCTTCACAGAAAACCTGGACCATTGAACACATATTGGCCAGACTAGACTAACATATTTACACACCAACATACTACCTTGCAGAACAAACCAACCCTTGATAAAAGCACCACCAACTATAAGAATGTATTTTGCCTGGGCCAGTCTATCAAATAACAAGACATATTTGTGGTCCAGACAAAAGATATGTTAAGCAGGGATGACACAATAATTTATTTGGAGATGTTCAAAACTATTTTACAACTAATGAACTTTTTTCCCCTTTCTTTTGATTATACTGTCATCTGGTAGGTTATGGTTGGGTTGCTTTAAGTTAAAGCCAGCCAAAATTAGTGAAGATATATTTTCAAGCATCTAACAGAACCTGAAATACTCATGGTTAAGGAAGTCTGTAGTTTTCTTCTGTTAATCCTATACATTAAAAGATGTTGGACATGATAGCTAATTTCATGTGTCAATCTGATTGGTCCAAAGAATGCCCAGGTATTTGGGTCAGTATGATTTCTAGGTTTACCTATGAGTGCGTGCCTGGATGAGGCTTACATTTAAGTTCATGAACTAAATAAGCAATTTTCCTTCTATATCTTGGTTGTGCAACATCCCATGAAACAAATGAACATAACAAGGGACAAAAGGTAAAGAAAGATTAGGATATCTCTGTACCTGCATGCATGATCAACGCAGTATCTTCATCCATTAGAACATGTTTGTCTTATGCCATTGCAGACCTGGTTCCCATTCCTTTACTACAGGACTAGCGCTTGTACCAATAAATTTCTTGGGTTACAGACAGGAGGTCATAGAGGTTCTCAGGCATCCAAGTCATTTCAACAAAAGCATAGAATAAATCTCATTATCCCCTTCAGATACATACAAGTTGTGATTGAAAAAGCACATGAATGCTTACATCAAAAATCATTACAGTAAAAGACACATTACACTCTTCCCCCTCACCATATTATCTCTTGGTTCAAGCGCACTTATTACATTATTCTTTCTATTCTCTGAAGCAGTTCTGGAAGTCCTTTATCATGTCTTTCATTATTCTGTCTTGTCTACCTCGATATTCTGAGTCAATTCAGAACATTCACCTTTAACGACCTTTTTGACTTTGAGGAAGAGTTGGAAGTCCAAGTGTGCCGGATTAATGGATAAAGTGAATGAGTTCACACTAGAATGTTTATAAATTTGTCTTTCCATTGGATGGCTCTTGGCAGCAGCACTCATTGCATTTCTTATCACAAAGCTTGTAAAGACATGAAAGAAGAGTTCTAGAACTGCTTCAGAAAGTGCCAAGAGTGACATGCATTCAGAATGAGAGGGACAATAGCAATGTATCTTCTACTGTAGTAGTTTTTAGAAAATTACATACACTATATATTTTGATTATAATACACATATACATACATATATACTTGCTACCTTAGCAAAATAACCCAGGATCTTTTGTTACATAATAAAAGGCATTTTGATAATGATAGAATGTGGATTTTTGTTAGGATGGTAGAGTCTCATGGTAGAAATAAAACAGAAAGGAATTCATTATTTCAATTTTTGTATTGTGATTTAATTTTAGTAATGATTAGAGTACCCTTTTCATACAGTCTATCATTTTTAAAGAGGCCTAGACTCTTAAAAATTCTTAAAATTGAGCACTTGCTTTCTTTTACTTTTGTAAGATTTTCTGTTCCCATCCCCAAAATGAATGAAAAAGGATTTATTTTAAAGAAAAGACATGAATCATAAAGAATTTAGATTAAGTCTTTGGCCAGTAGGAATGAAGACTTCAACTAGTAGGTTTTAAGGTTGTAAAAACTGTAGCCTTGAAGAGAGATAGGAATAACACTGATTACCTTACTCTGTGCCTGCCATTTTGCTATGTATTGAGGAGTGTATACATTGTGGTCTATATTTTGCAGGAGTGTGTATAGTTTTGAAATTTTGTCTACAGTCATCACTCCTTATCTGTAGGTTAGTTATTTATGGTTTCATTTATAAAACTCAAGAAGCATTATCATGAAGGAGAATAATATAGTCAATGAATGAGGGAGAGAATATTTATATAATCTTTCTTACAGGATGTTGTCATATATTTATTTTATTATTTGTTACCGCTGTTAATTTCTTACTGTTCCATACTATTTTCCATTTCAACTATCCACAAGCGATATTGTTTTGTATTCCCCACTGATAAAGGGCCTACATTTTAGTTATTGTCATTAATCTCTTACTTTGACTAATTAACAAATTAAACTTGATCACAAGCATGTCTAAATAGGGGAGGGGAAAGCATGCATATGGTTATGCAGCCCCAGTATCCGGCACTCACTGGGGTCTTGGAATGTACAAGGGTGGTTTGGCTGCTTTTAATACAGCTCTTTAGCAGTAAAGATGTGATTGATAAAGTACATTTTCCCTGAAACTATTGTTCTTTCTGCTGTACATAGTTGTCTCTAAAGAGCTTGGCACTCCCTGGGGCGAGGGGAGAGGGATGATTGTGAGAAGTCTGAGATACTTAATGTGAGCTTATTGGAATTTTATGTCTCCTGCCTTTCAGCAGGGAAACTCGAATTTCAAAAGGGCTGAAGGAATATTTCTAAACTTACGCATTTTTAACTAGCAGACTAAAATTTTAAGGACAGAAGGCATGCATGATTAGGATGAGGGATCATATTAGAAAGACTTTGGAGTCCTGAGAGCACCCCAAACCCAGTGGCCAGTTGTTCTGTGGAGAGCAGCATTTTCAGGGCTCTACTCACATGATCAGGCTGTGCACACTTGTCTGTGGGCAAGGCTACTTCTTTCATTTATCTGTGTGACAGAGAAAGCTTTAATCTGTTGGGGCAAGGGTAAATTATGAGACAACCTAGCTGCTGTAAATTATGCACCCTCCTTGTATGTCTAGCTCTCATTGCCATCTATAGAAATGGAAAGTCTGTTATCTTTTCCAATCAAAAGCTCTTTTAATTTTTCTCTGAAAAAGAATATTTGCCAAATCAAACTCCATGCATGCTCTTCCTTGTCATAACTGAAGACCAAACTGAAGCTGGGCATAGCACAAGTAGATCAGGTAGCATGGACCACATTTATGTTTTCTTTCTTTTTCTGATAGCATTTCATACATTAAAGAAAAAAACAACAGAACAAATGCAAATGTGAAAAATGCTGGCAAAATAATTATAGTAGTTCTAGAAATACCTGAAAGGCTGAGCAAAATATTCAGAGTGCTTATGTATGAAGAACAAGGAAGACTTGCTAATTTTAAGTTGGAACCTTTCTTGTCCAGGTCTTAGCTTCCTAGCCCTTTTCAGTAAGTAATATTTCCAGCAAGAAAGTCAAATGTGAACAAAACATAAATATATTAATTAAATACATTGAGATGAGGAGGGAACGGCATTAGTAAGTATCCCTATTCTAAAATCTCAAATATTCTGTTCTGCTGTCAGAGTGAGCAGATGCTAAGCAAGAATAGACACTGCCAAGAACAGAGAAGGATGATTGAGAAGCATAAATATAAATGTTGTCTAGAAAGTCCTGTATCCTTGTAATTTTTCCTATTAAGCATGTATGTTTCCCTCAAAATTAAGAAGCTAAAAATTATTTATTGCATGTAATATCTTACTTTCTGTGAGACATGCCCATTTTTGTCTCTTTGGATTTTCCTTGAAAATATGGACCTTAGAGGCATCAAGTTGAATAATTTTTCAGGTCTCGACTTGTTATCATGCTTTGATTCCCGCCAATCCCTAGCTCCTCTTTTGTCTTTTTCAGAATATATAGTTCTGGTTTTGGTGTGTGTGTGTGTGTGTGTGTGTGTGTGTAGTCTTAATTTACATAGGTAACATTGTGCTGTAAATCTTACTATCTATTTTGCTTTTATTTATTTATTTATTTTTTTGTATTTCAGAGAAGAGTCTACAGGGTGTTCAGGGTCTCACTATTAGATTGGACTCATAGTGATCTGCCTCCCAAGAGCTAGTATTGCAGGCACACACCACCATGCCATCTCAATTGCCATGTTGGGGTACTCTTGGGGTAGGCCTGGCACGGCAGGTCCAGGGATTGAACCTCTAGCCCCTGAGCCTGCTTGCAGGTGCTTTAGTGCACTGAGTTATTTGGCTGGCCCCTGATCATACTGTTTCTTATAGCTGCCTCTTAAAAATTCTGTCCATGTGTCATACCCTAGTTTTTCCTAAGAGGAAGCCTGAGGCAGGCTTCTGCAGATTATCCATTTGGGAATGTGTCTGGGTACTAGGGACAAAGTGAGTGAGCAGAGAGAGAAGAAAAGATGAGAGCTAGCTGTGTTTGGAGCTATCTCACTCTTGCCGCTGATGGGGCCTGCATTGTCTAGACTTCCTTAGGAGTTGTATTAAATGGTCACAGAAGTTTCAACCAGGAGATCAAAGTGGGAAGCAGTTGCTTATCCTTTGGCTTTTATCCTTCCTTGACCAACTGGGATCTTCCAGGCACTAATCTTCTGTATTTTCTGGTTATATCTGCATTGTGATAAGAGAAATTTTGCAGTTATCCAATTCTATGGGATCAAAGAAACTCAGAGAAGTAAAGAATGTATAGCCACATAGGCCAAGGTTGGAAACTGTCATGTTGTACCAGGTCAAGTCCCTTTGAAGTGTCTACAATAGTAGTTCCTATAGCAGTAGTTGGAGTTCTCAGTAGGACAAACAAAACAGGAAGTGATCTTAAATGTGTCTGATGCATTAAACTCCTGAACATTAATCTATTGTTATTCAAACCAGTTTATATTTCATTGTTGAGTGCACTTTATTTCATTCAAACTTTGCTTATTTGGCCTCTACCTTTTAGAAATCATTACTAAATGGGCATCTTCATTACACTCCCTTTAGACCCAGGCACAGAGGCTCTTGCTTTTGGGCCCAGGATGTGGGCAGTGCTGCACCTTAGAGTGCCATCCTTGAAAATTTCCAAGTCCCCCTGTAGTACCAAAAACTTCTCAGGCAAGCAATGTTATGCTTGAACCACAACCTGTGTAGATCCCTGTTACCTTTTTTTCCCTTTTGTGCTTTTTTTCAGACTCTTAATCTTGTCTGTGAGGCTGACCAGTTCCCTTAGGACTCAAGTCATGACTCTGGCTTTTTCTAGGGCTTCTGAGTCTAGATGCCCTGAGATCGAATGACCAGACTTTTTAACATTCTAAATTTTGGAGTCTCTCTAAGGTGAATTGTTTGCATTCTCAGCTTTTGCTTTGTATTTAATACTGGGTTGCCCTTCCCCCTCATTGCTACAACCTAGAGTGGTCAGTCTAACTCCTTTCTAGACTCCACATGTCTGACAGTCCTTCAAGATCAGCCATGCCAGTCCTCTACAAGGGCCTTTGAAAGTTAGAGAGTTGTTCCACAATTCTAATGGTTCTCTTATTTATGTTTTCTTTTGCAAATAATTTCCATGATAACTTTGTGCTTTCAATGCTTCATTATAAGCAGTGATATATCAAGAACATTCTTCAAGAAAATGGTATTGACCTAGCTTTTATGCTCCCAGGGTTTGCTGTGAGAGCACAAGTGTAGTGAAAACCACCACTAAAGCAAAACCAACATGGGAAAGGAAAAGACTCACATTAATATCATCATTATTGGATCCTCGGACTCTAGCAAGTCCAACACCACCAGCTATCTGATCTACAAATGTAGTGGCATCAGCAAAAGAATCATTGAAAAAATTGAGAAGGAGGCTGCTGAGATGGGGAAGGGTTCCTTCAAGTATGCCTGGGTGTTGGACAAGCTGAAAGCTGAGCGTGAGTGTGGTATCACCATTGACCTCTCCCTGTGGAAATTTCAGACCAGCAAGTATTATATGACCATCACTGATGCCCCTGGACATAGAGACTTTGTCAAAACATGATTACAGGCACATCTCAGGTTGGCTGTGCTGTCCTGATTATTGCTGCTGGTGTTGGTGAATTCGAAGCTGGTATCTCCAAGGACAGACCCGTGAGCATGCCCTTGCGGCTTACACACTGGGTGTGAAACAACTAATTGTTGGAGTTAACAAAGTGGATTTCATGGAGCCACCCTACATCCATAAGAGACATGATGAAATTGTTAAGGAAGTCAGCACCTACACTAAGAAAATCCCTACAACCATGACACTGTAGCTTTTATGCCAAATTCTGGTTGGAATGGTGACAACATGCTGAAGACAAGTGCTAACTTGCCTTGGTTCAAAGGATGGAAGGTCACTCGTAAAGATGGCAATGGCAGCAGAACCACATTGTTTGAAGCTTTGGATTACATCCTTCCACTCACTCACCCAACTGACAAGCTTTTGTGGCTGTCCCTCCAGGATGTCTACGAAATCGGTGGTATTGGCACTGTTCAATGCCTAGTGGAGACTGGTATTCTCAAACCTGGCATGGGGGTCACCTTTGCTCCAGTCAAGTTATGACTGAAGACAAGTCCATTGAAATGCATCATGAAGCTTTGAGTGAAGTTCTTCCTGGGGACAATGTGGGCTTCAATGTCAAGAATATGTCTGTCAAAGATGTCTGGTGTGGCAATGTTGCTGGTGACCACAAAAATGACCCACCAATGGAAGCAGCTGGTTTCATTGCTCAGGTGATTATTTTGAACCATCTTGGCTAGATCAGTGCTGGCTATGCCCCTGTACTGGATTGTCACATAGCTCACATTGCTTGCAAGTTTGCAGAGATGAAAGAAAAGATTGATTGCCAGGCTGGTAAGAAGTTGGAAGGTGGGCCCAGGTTTTTTAAATCTGGTGATGCTGCCATTGTTGAAATGGTTCCAGGCAAGTCCATGTGTGTCAAGAACTTCTCTGACTATCCACCTCTAGGTCATTTCGCTATTTGTGATATGAGAAAGACAGTTGCTATGATTGTCATCAAGGCTGTAGACAAGAAGGCTGCTGGAGCTGGTAAGGTCACCAAGTCTGCCCAGAAAGCTCAGAAAGCTAAATGAATATTATCCATAACACTTTCCACTCCATTCTTAATCAGTGGCAGAAGACTGGTCTCAGAACTTTTTCTCCCAATTGGCTATTTAAATTTAATAGTGAAAGACTGGTTAATGATAACAATGCATCATAAAGCCTTCAAAAGGAAAGGAGACTGCTTTGTGGACCATTTTTTTGGGGTGTGTGGGAGGCAATTTTTAAGTTATTAGCTTTTAAAATCAATACTTTTTGTTTTTGTTTTTCTGTTTGTCTTATTTTTAAAAGAGAATAAAAATAGTAAAAGACAAATAGAAACAATACAGATTTTCATTAAAGAAAGTAGTGATAAGAATTCAACAACGGTTGAATTCAACAAAAATTGCATATTTTTTCAAATTACTTGCTCAGATTACCAGATATGAGCATGTAAAATTGGTAAAAAAAAAGATTGAGAAGAAGAAAAATAATTTAAGCCTTAATTGTTCCTTTCACTAGACTAGTAGAAATCAGTTATACAATTATCTAAGCTATCCTGTGTATGTACATATATCTTTTTCCTTCCTTCCTTCCTTCCTTCCTTCCTTCCTTCCTTTCTTCCTCCCTCCCTCCCTCCCTTCCTTTCTTCCTTCCTTCCTTCCTTCCCTTTCTCCCTCC
>NDGM011142719.1:0-52820 GCA_002564305.1 Octomys mimax | reverse complement strand
TCCAACCATAATTGTAACCCTAACCCTAGCCATAAATGTAACACTGACTGTAAACCTAAACCAAAACCAAACCATAACTAAACTTAAGAGTAACCCTAACGCTAAACCTATCCCTAATGGTAAACCTAACCCTAATCATAACTGTAACCCTAAAGCTTACCCTAACTGGGATTCTAAGTGTAACTATAACTCTAACCATAACCCTAGCAGTAACCCTAATCCTAAACCTAAATAGATGCCTATCCCTAATGCGAATGATAACCATAACAGTAAACCTAAACTTAACCCTCACAGGAACACTAACCCTTACCATAGCACTAACATTAACCACAACCATAAACCAAATCATTATCGGAACCCTAACCATAAACTTAACTCTAAACCTAACCCTAACCCTAACCCTAAATTGAACCCTAACCATAAACATCACTGTAACTCAAAACCTAAACCTAACTCTAAAAGTAACCCTAACACTAACACTAACCATAACCATAAAGCTAACAATAACTGTAACTGTAATAAAAAAATAACCCTAACCCTAACACTAAACCTCAGAAGTAACAATAACCCTAATAGAAACCCTAACCTTCAACTTAACATTAATTTTAAACCAAACCATAACTGTAACCCTAACCCTAAACGTAACTGTAACACTAACCCTAAAACTAAACCAAAATGTAACTGTAATCCTAACCATAACCATAACAATAACCATGACCATAAAAGTAAACCTAATGCTAAATCGAACCCTAATGGTAACTGTAACAATAACTTCAACTGTAAACATACCCCTAAACATGGCCATCTTGGTAACTGTATCACTAACCATAAACCTTACACTAACACTAAAACTAAGGCTAACCCTATTTAAAACTGTAACCATAAGACTAACTGTAACACTAACCTTAACTCTAACCTTAACCCTAACCCTAACCATAAACATAACTTTAACCCTAAACCTAGACATAACTTTAACCCTAAACCTAACTATTGCCTTAAGCTAACTGTAAACGTAACCCCAGCCGTAACACTAATCCTAAACATAAACCTAACAGTAAACTAAGCCCTAACCCCAAATGTAAACCTAAACCTAACCTTAATGGTCAGTGTAACCATAAACCTAATGATAACCCTAAACCTAACTGTTACCATAACCATAATCATAACCCTAATCCTAAACCTAACCCTAACAATTACTACAGCCCTAACTATAAGCCTAACCCTAAACCTAACCATACACTTAACTCTTACTCTAATCCTAACTGCAATAGTAAAACTAATGTTATTCATAACACTAAACCTAACCATGACACCCACCATAACCCTAATGCTAACGTAAATCTTAAACCTAACTGTAACCCAAAACTTAACCATAATCCTAACCAAAACTGTAACCATAAACCTAACCCTAGCCCAAACCCTAACCATTTCTCTAACCATAACCCTAAACCTAAACCTAAAGCTATCGTTAAGCCAAACCCTAAAAATAACACTAACCCTAAACCTAATCCTAATTGTAACACTAACCCTAACCCTAGACATTACAAAAAACCTAAACCTATCCTTAACATTAACTGTAACTGTAACCATAACCCTAAAACTAGCCCTAAATATAATGCTATCACTAAACGCATCCCTAACCCTAACCCTATAGATAATTGTAACCCTAATGGTAACCATAATCCTAACTCTAACCATAACCCTAATCTTAACTCTAACTGTAAAATTGACCTTAATCCTAACACTAACCATAACCCTAATTGCAACCCTAAGCATAACTGTAACCCTAAACATAAAATTAACTCTAATGCTTACCCTAAACCTAACCCTAACAGTAACTCTAACTCTAACCCTAAACTTAAACCTAACCCTAATGGTACCTCAACCCTAACCATAATGGTAACTGTAACTCTAAACCTAACCCTAAGCCTAACCATAACCCGAAGCATTACACTAACCCTAACCCTAACCATAACCTTAATCTTAACTGAAACAGCCTAAACTTCACCCTAAACATAACCATGATGCTAAGCTTAACCAAAATGGTAAACTTAATACTAACCCTAACAGTATCTGTAATCATAACCCGAACTGTAAACGTTACACTAACCCACACCCTAAGGCTAATTCTAACTCAAAATCTCACAGTAACCTTAACTGCAGACCTAACCATAACCCTGACTCTAACCCTAACCATAACTCTAACACTAAACCTAACCATGACCATGAGCATACGCCTAAACCTAAACCTAAACCTAGCCATAACCCTAACCCTAATCATAACTGTAACCATATCCATAAATGTAACCATAACACTAACCCTAACACTAATCTTAACCATAACCTTAACCTTAAAATTTACTCTAACCATAAACCTAATGCTAAGCCTAAACCTAAACCTAACTGTAACCCTAATACTAAGCCTAACATTAACATTAACCCTAACTGTACATCTAAACTTAAACTTAATTGTAACCCTAACAGTAAATCTAACCATAATCCTAATTGAAAACTGGAAAAATGACCTTAAACCTAACCCTAAACCTAACTCTATACCTAAATGTAACTCTAAATCTAGCATTAACCATAACCCTAATCTACCCTTAACCCAACTGCAGACCTAATCCTAACCCTAACCTTAACCTTAACGTTAAATATAACCGTAACATTAAACCTAACCCTTACTGTAACCCTAAATGTAACCCTAAACACAACCCTAAACATAACTAAATATAACCCTAAACCTAAACCTAAATCTAACGTTATCCACAGCCCTAACCATAATTCTAACCATAATGTTACTTTAACCATAATCCTAAACTTAAGTCTAAATGTAACCATAACCCTAACCCTAAACATAAATCTAACCCTAACTGTAATGCTAACCCTTACACAAAACCTAACCCGAAACCTACAAACAGCCATGACCCTAACTAGAAACTTAACCCTATTCCTAAGCATAACCTTAGCCCTAAACCTAAATCAAATACTAATCATACCTACTAACCTTAACTTTCACCCTAAACGTAAATCTAACCCTCACCATAAGCATAACCCTAACCCTAAAAGTTACCCTAATGATAGCCATAACCATAACCATAACCCTATCTGTAACCTTCACTGTAACACAAAACCTAAACTTAATGCTAAACTTAACACTAAGCCTAAGCATAATCCTAACCAAAAACAATAACCCTAACCTTAACCATAACTGTAACCCTAACAGTTAAACTTACTTTAACCATAACCCAAAACATAACCCTAACTCTATACGCACTACTAACCATAACCCTAATCGCAACCATAACTTTCACCCTCTCTAACCCTAAATCTAAATGTAAACCTAACCCTAAACGTAACCCTAATGCTAACTGTAACCCTAAACCTGCACCAAAACCTCACTGTAAACCTAGCCCTGACATTAAACATAAACATAACCTTAACCCTAATTGTAAACGTATCCCTAATTGCAACCCGACCATTTACCATAATCCTAAAAGAAAACCTCATCCTAACCACCACTTAACCCTAAAGGTAACCCAATCACTAAACATAAACCTAATGCTAACTGCAGACCTAACTCAAACTCTAATCCTAAATCTAAACCTAACCCTATCTACAGCCCTAACTGTAACCCTAACCATAAATGTTATGCTAACACTAAACCTAATCCTAATCCTAAATGTAACATAAACCTAACTGTAACTCTCATGCTAACCGTAATCCTCACCATACACCTAACCCTAACAGTAACCCTAACCCTAACCTTAACCTAATTTTAACCCTAAAGTTAAGCCTAAAAGAAAAACTTAACCTAATGGCAATCTAAACCATAACCTTACCTCCAACTCCAAACCTAAACTTAAAGCAGCCCTAACCCTAACCCTAATCCTAAACCTAAACCTAATGACAACAGTAGTCCTAACTGTAAACCTAAGGTTAACACTAACCATAAAAAAACGCTAACAATAACCCTGATCCTAGCCCTAAACCTAAATGTAACATTAAACCTAAGTGTAAACCTAACCATAACCCTAAATATAAATATAAACCTAAACATATCCTTAACCATAACCATAAACCTAACCCTAAACTTAACGTTAACCATAACCATAACCCTAAATCAATTCCAAAACCTAAATGTAACTTGTACTGTAACCATAAACATAAACCTATACTTAACGCTAACCATAACTGTAACACTAACGGGAACCCTTAAACTAACCCTAACCTAATGCTTACCCTAACCCAAACCCTAAAAGTAACCCTAACCACAGCTCTAACCATAACCCTAACCCTAAACCTAATCCTAAGTCTAACTATAATGGTAAAAGAAACCCTAACCAAAGCCAAATCCTAACTCTAAACATCAGTGTAAACCTATCCCTACATCTAAACCTAAATGCAACCATAACCATAAATGTAATCCTAACCCTAACACTAACCACAACTGTAACTCTAATACTAATCCTAAACCTAACAGTTACCCCAATCTTAACCCCAAACATAATCATAACTCTAAGCCTAACACTTACTGTAACCGTATCCTTAATCTGAAACCTAAGCTTAACCTTAAACATGAACCTAACCCTAACCATAACCATTACTCTAACCCTAACCATAACTCTAATCACACCCCTAACTGTGATTCTAATCCAAATATAACCATAACCCTAACCCTAACACTAACTGTTACTGTAATCCTAACCCTAACCATAATGCCCATCCTAATCCTAACTGTAATGCTAACCGCAACCCTAATGCTAACCCTAACCATTACCTTAACTGTAATCCTACACCTAATCCTAAACATAAAGCTGACCTTAACTCTAAGCCTAAATGTAACCCAAAACTTAAACCTAACCCACAACATAATCCTAGCCCTAACCACAACCCTAACCCTAACCCTAACTATAACTATAACTTTAACCATAAATGTAACACTAACTGTAACCCTAATTCTTACTCTAACATTAACTCTAACTGTAACCCTAAACTTAAACCTAACCCAAAACATATCCTAGCCCTATTTGTAATCCTAACACAAACCCTAACCAGAACTCTATACGTAACCCTAATCTTAAATTTAACTGTAAACCTAATTCTAACCCTAAGCCTTATCATAACCCTAAAACTAATCTTGACCATAAACCTAGCATCAAAACTGACACTAACTATAAGTGTAAACCTAAAAGTAGCCCTAGTCTTAAACCTACCTTTCACCTTAACCCTAACCTTAGCCCTAAATCTGACCATATCTCTATCCATAACATTAGCATTAACCGTAACAGTAACTGCAACCATAAGCCTAACACTAACTCTAACTGTAACCATAACCTAACCATAAACATAAAACTAAGCCTAAACAACAGTAAGTGTAACCGTTAGCATAACCCAAACCCTAAACATAACCCTAACCCAAACTGTAACTCTAACAACTACCCTAAACATAACCCTCAACATTACCATAACCGTAACCCTAACTGAAATCCTCACCCTAACCGTAAGTGTAATCCTAAGCATAACCCTAAACAGAAACTTAAATATAACCCTAACCTTAACTTTAACCCTAAGGTCATCCATAAAAATAGACATAAATGTAACTGTAACCCTAAACCTAACCGTAAACATAACCTGAACACTAAACGTAATCTAACTGCAATGCTAACCATCACCATAACCTTAACAATAACAACAAACCTAATTCTAACTGTAACCATAAATGTAACACAAACCCTAACCTTAACCCTAATCAAAACTTTCCCCAAATCTAACCATAAGCCTAAACCTAACCCTCATCCTAAACATAACAATAACTGTAACAGTAACTCTATCCGTATCCCTAAACCTAACCAAACTGCAACCATAACCATAACCCTAAGTATAAACCTAACCCGAATCGAAAAACTAATGCTCACCATAACCCTAACCCTATTGCTAAACTTAACCCTAAACTAACCCTAAACCTAACCCTAATGCAAACATTAACCCTAACCATAAAACTAACCCTAATTATAATCCTTATCATAAATATAACACTTAACATAACCCTAAACCTAACCATAATGGTACCTTAACCATAACAAAACCCTAAACCTAAAACTAAAAATGACCCTAGTGGTAATCCTAATCTAAACCCTAACCCTAACTCCAAGAAAGACCTAACCATAAATCTAACATTAAACGTACACCTAACTGTAATGTGAAGCCCATCTGTAACCCTAACCATAACTGTACCCTAAATCTAAGAGTAAATGTAACCCTAAAGATAACGGTAATCCTAACCCTAACCATAAACATAATCACAATACTAACTCTAAAAACCTAATGTCAACTCTAACCCTAACCGCACACTAACTTACCCTAACTGCCACCCTAACACTATGCATAACCACAACTGTTCCCCTAACCTAAATCCTAACCCTAACCCTAAAACTAATGCTAACATTAACCTTAATCCTGAATGTAACACTAACACTCAACATAATCCTACCCGTAACACTAAAACTAAACCTAAGCATAACCATAAACATAGCCCTAAATGTAACCATAAACCTAACCCTAACACAAACAGTAACGATAACACTAACCCTAAACCTAACCCTAATCTTAACCCTAACCCTAAAAGTAACTGTAAACGCAAAGCTAACCCTAATCCTAACCCTAACCGTAACCATAGCACTAATCCTTACTGTAAATGTAATTCTTACCCAAACAGTAACCATAAACCTAAACTTAACCTTATCAATAAAATTAACAGGAATCCATAATCCTAACTGTAACCCTAAGAATAACTGTAATGCTAAACCTAACCCTAAACCTAAAAGTAAACCTAAAGCTACCCCTACCTCTAATACTAAACTCAACCCTAACTATAACCCTAACCCAAATCGTAATCCTAACCTTAAGCATAACTCTAACCCTAACTCTAACACTAATGGCAACCTTAACCATAACTGTAACCATAACCATAACACTAACCATAAGCCTAACTCTAAATGTAACTGTCACCTTAACCCTAACCATAACCTGAAGCCTAACAATAACCTTAACCCAAAACCTAACCATACCGTTAACCATAACACTAATATTAACCATAAACATATCTGCAAACATAAGCCTAACATTAACTCTAACTGTAACTATAACCTAACCCTAAACATAAACCTAAGCCTAAACAGCACCCTAACTATAACCATAACCGTAACCCTAAATCTAAACATAACCCTAAACCAAACTGTAACTCTAACACCTACCCTACATTTAACCCTAAACATAACCCTAACCATAAACCTAACTGGAATCCTACCCATAACCGTAAGTGTAATTGTAAGCATAACCCTAACTCTAACCCAAAATCTAAATGTAACATTAACCATAACCTTAAACTTAACCTTTGCCATAACCATACACATAACTGTAACCATAACCCTAACCCTAAACGTAACCCTAAACCTAACCATAACTGCAGCCCTAACCATAACCTTAACCCTAAACCGAATCTTAAGCCAAACTCTAACCTAACCATGACACAAATCATCACAGTCACCTTAACACTAACCCCAAACCTAACCCTATCCTTAACCATAATGTTAACACAAACCCTAACCCTAACCCTAATCAAAACTCTCCTGAAACCTAACTGTAAACCTAAACCTAAACCTGACCATAAGCATAACCATAACGGCAACCATAACACTAAAAATAACTCTATCACTAAACCAAAACTTAACTGAAACCCACACCATAAACCTAAGTATAAAGCTAACACTAGCCATAAAACTAATGCTAGTTATAACCATGACCCTAATGCTAAACCTAAACCTAACCATAACCCTAAAACTAAATCTAATGCTAACATTAACCCTAACTGTAACCTTAACCATAAACATAATCCTAACCATAAACCTAAACCTCAATGTTACAGAAACCTTAACCTTAACAATAACTCTAAATCTAAAAGTAAAATTAACCCTAACAGTAATCCTAATACAAACCCTAACACTAACCCCAACCACAGAACTAACCATAATGCTAACATCAATCCTACACCTAACTGTAATGAAAACCCTATCCATAACACTAACTGTAACTGTACCCCGAAACCTAACTGCAAACATAACCTTAAACATAACTGTAACCCTAACTCTAACCATAACTGTAACCTTAACACTAACCCTAAAATCTAACACCAACCCTAACCCTAACCATAAACCTAAAACTAAGCCTAACTCTGTCACCCTAACCTTAACCTTAACCAAAACCCTAAAATTAATGTTAACCTTAACTCTCACACTGAACATAAACCTATCCCTCAACATAACCCTAACCTGACACAAACCCTAAACCTAACCATAACCTTAACCATAGCCCTAAATGTAACCCTAAACCTAACTCTAACACTAACAGTAACCATAACACTAACCCTAAACCTAAATCTAAACATAACCTTAACCCTAACCCTAGCTGTATCTCTAAATGCAACCCAAAACCTAACCATAACCATAACCGTAAATAAAACACTAATAATTACTGTAACCTTAACCCTAACCCAAAAATGTAACTGTAAACCTAAACTTAAATCTAAAAATAAAACTAACAAGAACCATAATCCTAACCATTACCCTAAGCATAACCGTAACGCTAAACCTAACCCAAAAAGTAAATATAACCTTAAAGTAACCATAACCCTAAAACAAAACTTAACCATAACTGTAACCCTAACCCTAATTGTAATCCTAACATTAATCGTGAACCTAAACCTAATTCTAACCCTAGTGGCAAACATAAACCTAATCGTAACCATAACTGAAATTGAAAACGTAAATATAACCGCAAAACTAAAGCTAACCCTAACCATAACACTAACCCTAACCCTAAACTGTAGCCCTAATTCTAATCATAAATGTAACCCTAACGCTAACACTAAGCCTATCCGTAACCCTAAAACCCTATCTCTAACACTAAGCATAACCATAACCATAACCCTAACACTAAACTTAACACTAAACCTTACAGTAACTCTAACCCTAACACTAACCATGACAATAACCATAGCACTAATGTAACCGTAACCCCAACTTTACCCATTAGCCTAGCACTTACCCTAACCCTAACCCTAAACCTAAATGTAAACCTAATGCTAAGCCAGACCATAACCGTAATACTAACCTTAACCATAAACATAAAACTAACCCTAACTCTACCCATAAACATAACCGTAACTGTAACCTTAAACCTAATATGAACTCTGTCAATGTAACTCTAACTGTAACCCTAAACCTAACCATAACCCTAACCATATGATTAACTCTAACCTTAAAAGTTACAGTAACCCTAAGCCTAAACCTAGCCCTAACTGTAACCGTAACCCTAAATGTAACTCTAACTGTAAACATAAACCTAACCATAAATATAACTGCTAGCATAACCCTAAACCAAACCGTAAACCTAACACTAATCCTAACCCTAACTCAAAACCTAAACCTAAGCATAACACTAACACTAACTCTAACCCTAACAGTAACCCTAACTGTAACCCTAACTCTAACTGTAACACTAAACATAACCATAACTGTAATTTGAAACATAAACCTTGGGCCGGGGAGATAGCTCAGTGGAATAAGTGCTTCCCTGGCTGATGCAAGGGCCTGAGTTCAATCCCTGGTTCAGCAAAAGAAAAAAAAAGAAAAAAGAAAGAAAGAAAAAAGAAAAAAAAAAAAGAAACATAAACTTAATTGTAACCCTAACACTAAACCTAAACCTAACCATAACCCTAACCCTATCCTGAAGTGTAAACCTAACCCTAACCCTAATCATAAACCTAAACCTAACCTTAACACTAAATGTAACCATAATCGTAACCTTAAGCCTAACTATATCTCCATTGTAACACTAAAATTAGCTCAAACCCTAACCCTAACCCTAACCATTACTTTAATGGTAATCATAAACTTAACCATAAACCTAAAGCTAACATTAACCCTAACCTTAGCCTAACTGTAACACCAACCCTAATGTTAACCATAAACCTAACCCTAACCCTAACCCTAACCCTCTCCTTAACCTAACCCTAACTGTACCTCTAACTGAAACCATAACACTAACCCTAACCATAGCTGTGAATCTAACCTAACCCTAAACCTAAGGATTATCCTAATGCTAAATCTAAAAGTAACCCTAACCCTAACCATAACTCTAAGAATAAACCATAACCCTAAACCTGACCCTAACCATAATCCTAACACTAAACATAACCATAATCATAAACTTAAGCTTAACCATATCCCCACTATAACCCTAACATTAACTTAAACCTAACTCTAATCATAACCGTAATGGTAACCATAACCATAACCGTAACCCTAACCCAAATAGTAACCCTTACCCCAACCTAAACATAACTTTAATGCTAAACCTGTCTCTAACCATAAGCCTGAATGTAACCCTAACTTTTAACCATAACTCTAAACCTAACAATAAATGTAGCTGGAACAGTAAACATAACCCTAACCAAAAGCCTAAACCTAACCTTAAATGCAGAACTACCATAACCCTAAGCCTAACTGTGAACCTAACTGTAATTCTGATCATAACCTATCACCCTAACTATCACCATAACCATAAATCTATCCCTAAACCTAACCCTTATCATAACTGGCCACAACCCTAATTGGAAACCTAAACCAAAACCTGACTCTAAACATAACCGTAACCGTGATCGTAAACCTAACATGGTTGTATCCTGAGTACTAAATCGAACAGTAACACTAACCGTAACACTAGACCTAACAACCATAAATGTGATATTAAACATACCCTACAACCAACCCAACCCTTATACTAACTAAATCTAACCCTAACTCTCACCCAAACCCTATACTTAACCCTAACCATAACCCTAACCTAATTTTAACCATAACCATAACACTAACCCTAAACCTAAACCTAACTCTAAGCTAAACCTAACCATAACTCTAACGCTAACCCTAACCATAATCCTAAACTTAAGCATAAATGTATACTTAACACTAACCATAACCCTAACCTAAACCGTAACAATACACCCTACCCTAACTGAAACTTTAACCCTAAAGCAAAACCGAAAGCAATACCAGAAACCTAAACCTCAATGTAACTGTAATATTAAATGTAACCCTAAACTTAACCCTAACTCTAAACTTAAAACTACCCCTAACCCAAAACCTTAATGTAACCCTAACCATAACCATAACCCTAATCTTAACCATATCCAATAACGTAACTGTAACCCTAACACTAACCTTCACCATAATCCTGACCTCAACTGGAACCGATCCTTAACCATAACCCTAATGCTAACCCTAAACCTGACCCTAAACCTAACTGTAACCCTGACTGTAACCTAAACATAACCCTAAAAATCATCATAACTGTAACAGTAACCCTGAACATAACCCTAGCCATAACCCTCATTTTAATTTAAACCCTAACCCTAACCTAACCATAGCTGTAACATTAAACCTAGCCCTAAAATTAACCTTAACTGTAACTGGATACCTAAATGCACCCTAACTCTAAACCTAACCCTAACTGTACCCTTAACTCTAAACCTTACCCTAACATTAACCATAACAGTAACTCTAACCTAACTCTAACACTAATTATAACCATTAGCCTTACCCTAAACCTAACTGTAACCATAAATCTAACCCTAACACTAACACTGACACTAACAGTTACCCCAACTCTAACCCTAACTGTAAACCTAACCCTAAAATTAGCCTTAAATTTAACTCTAACTGTAACCACAACCCAAACACTAATAGTGGCTCAAACCATAACCATAATGCTAACCCAAAACATAACTGTAACCATAACCGTAATCCTAACATAAACCCTAAAAAGAACCCTAACCCTAACTGTAACCATGCTGCACCTCTAACCCTAAACCAAAACCTATCCATACCCATAATGATACCCCTTACTGTAAGCTTAACCATAGCTGTAAATCTAAACCAAACCTTAAAACTACCCTTAAACCTAGCAATGATCCTAATCATTACCATAAACCTAACCAGAAATGTGACCCTAACCCTAAAGATAACCTCAAAGATAACCCCAAAGTAAACCTAACCCTAACCCTAAGCCTAAATATAACCCTAACCCTAACCTTAACCATAAACCTAACTCTAACCCTAAACCTTACAGTAATCCTAACCCTACCCCTACCTCTAACTCTATCACTAAACTTAAACAACAGTAAATCTAATCTAACCATAACCCTAACTCTGTGTTAGCCTAAACCTAACCCTAAATGTAATTCTAACCCTATCGCTAACCCTAACCCTAAGCCTAACTCTAAGGATAATGCTAAACCTAACTGTAAATCTAAACCTAACCTTAACCCTAACCCTAACCTGAAACCTAACTATAACACTAACCCTAACCATAAACCTAACCCTAAAACTAATACTAGCTGTAACCATAATCCTAAACCTAACCCTAACCCTAACTGTAACTGTAACTGTAAATCTAACCCAATCCATAACCATAACCATAAGCCTAAACTTAACCCTATAACTAAGCCTCACCATAACCCTAACCGTAAACTTAATTCTAACCCGAAACTCAATTGTAACCCTAACAATAACCTTAACATTACCTCTAACCATTACCCTATATGTAGCTGTAACCCTGTTACCTAAACGTAAGCCTGTCACAGTAACCATAAAGCTAACGCTAAACCTAACCCTAAACATAACCTTAACAGTAACCGTAACCCTAACCATAAACCTAACCATAATCCTACCCCTAAGCAACCGTAACTATAACTCTAAACCTAACCATAAGCCTATCCCTAACCCTAACCTAAACATAACTTTCAACCTAGAACTAACTAAACCTAACTGTAAACTTAATCCTTAACCTTAATCATAACCCTATCCATACCTAACCATAAACCACATCAATACCGAACCACTTACTCTAACCCTAACACTAATTGTAACCCTAGCCCTAACACTAACCATAACCGTAACCATAAACATAAAGCTAAACCTAACCCTAACGTTAACTGTAACCATAACCATAACCATAGCTCTAACTGTAACGCTAACCCTAAATGCAAATATAACAGTATCCCTAATCCTAACTGTAATCATAATCCTAAACATAACCCTAACCCTAACACCAACACTAATGTTGACTGTATCTCTAACTGTAGCTCTAAATGTAACCCTAATCTAACCCTAATCTAACCCTAAACCTAAACCTAACCATAAACCAGACCCTGAAGCTAAACTTAACCCTAACACTAACCATGACAGTAACACTAACACTAAACCTAACACTAACCCTAATGCTAAATGCAGTCATAACCCTAAACCTAACCTTAACTGTAAACCTAAACTTATCCCTCACCCTAATCCTCACCTTAAACCCTAACCATGACCATAACTTCAATTGTAAATGTAACCCTAATCCTAACCATAAACCTAACCATAACCATAACTGTATCCCTCACCTAAAGCCTAAGCAGAACTCTAACACTAAAGGTAACATTACTGTACCCCTAAACCTAAACCTAACCCTAACAGTACCCTAACCTTAAGCCTAACCATGTCTTAACCCTAACCTTAACCCTTAAGCTAACCTTAACCTAACATTAATGCTAACCCAAACCATAACTATAACTCTTACCTATCCTAATCCTAATCCTAAATCTTAGCCTAACACTAAATCTAACTGTAACCCTAACTCTAAACCTAACTCTAACCCTAACCCTATCCCTAACCATAACCCTAACTGTACACCTAACTCTAAACATAAACTTAACCGTACCCTTAACTCTAACTCTAACTCTAACACTAAACAAAACTCTAACCTAACCTTAACCTTACCCCTAACCCCTAGCCTAAATCTAAACCTAACCGTACCTCTAAACCTAACCCTAACCCTAACACTAATCATAACCATAATTGTAACAGTAATTATAGCCATAACTATAACTCTAACCCCAACCCTATACACAATCCTATCTCTAAATGTAACCATAACCATAACCATAACCCTAACCATAATCCTAATTCTAAACCTAAACCTAACACTAACACTAAACCAAAACTAACTGTAACCGTAAAACCTAAAGCTAACCCAAAACCTAACACTAATGGTAACTGTTACCATAACACCATCCCTAACCCCAACCCTAACCATAACCTAACCTTAACCCTACCCCTAAAATTAACCATAACCATAACCCTAACCCTATCCTTAAAATTTAGCATATCCTTAAGCCTAACCCTAACCATTACCATAACCCTAAACTTAACCCTAAACCTAAACGTAAATGTAACCCTAAACTTTATGCTAACCCTAACCCTAATTCTAACCCTAACCGTAACTTTAACCATATACCTTACCCTTAATATAACCTGAACCATACCTCTCACCCTAACTCTAACCCTAACCCTAATCCTAACAGTAAACCTAAATCTAAACCTTTCCCTAAACATAACCCAAAACTTAACCCTAACCGGAACCCTAAAAGTAACCCTAACCCTAACCTTAACACTAACTGTAACACTAATCCTAACAGTAAACTTAAACCTCAACCTAACCATAACACTAACCTTAACCATAACCCTCAACCTAATGCTAACCATATCCCTAACACTAAGCCTAACCCTAACCATAACCAAAACCATAGCTTTATCGCAACCTGTAACCATAAAACTAATATTAACACTAATCGTAACCTTAACACTAAGTATATCCTAACCCTAACCTTAATGCTAACACTAACTCTATCTTAAAAGTGATGCTAACTGGAAACTTAACCATAACCATAAGCTAACTCTATTTTAACCAAATGAAACCCTAACAATACCTCTACCCTAACCCTACCCCTAACCATGACCTTACAACTAACCCTAACTCTCAACATAACGCTAAGACTAGACAAATCCAAACGCTAAAATTAACCTAAACTTAACCCTAACCCAAATACTAATACAAACCCTAATCCTAAACCAAACCCTATCCCCAACTCTATCCTAAACTTACCATAACACTATCCCTAAATCTAGATCCTAACTGCAACACTAACCTTAACCCTAAATCCTAATCCAAACCCTAACCATAACAATACTGTAACCCTAACTCTAACCCTAATCTTCACACTAACACTAAATGAAACACTAAAGTTAACCCTGAATCCTAACCCTAAAACAAGCACTAAGCCTAACACTATCCTAACTGCACCTTAACCCTATTACTAACCTTAAACCTAACCCAAACACAAACTGTAACCCTAAACTTAACCCTAACACTAACACTAATACTAACCCTAACCCTAACTCAATCCTAACCCTAACCCTAACTGTAACCCTTATCTATCATAACCTTAAACTTAAATCAATCCTAACCCTAACTCCATAATGAACCTAATCCTAACAATAACCCTAAATACTAACCCGAACCCTAAATGTTTCTGAACCAAATCCTTACTGTAATGCTTATGCTAACCCTAACCCTAACTCTAACCCTAAACTCACCAATCCCTAAAACTACAATTAACCTTAACACTATTTTGAAAAGAAACTTAGTACTAACCCTAACCCTAACCCCCTAAATTCTAACCCTAACCCAAACCCTAACCCTAACTATATCCTAACCCTAACAGTTACACTAAACTTAATGCTAAATTGTAAACATAAACCTAAGAATAACCCTAACCCTATCATAACCCTAAACCTAACCTTATCCCTAAATCCTAACTCTAACCCAAAGCCTAGTTGTAACTCTATACTTACCCCAAACCCAATGCAAACCCTAAACTGAATCCTAAACCTAAAAAAACCAAAAACCTAACTCAAACCTTACCTATAACACTAACACTAATGCTAATATTAACCTCAAAACTAGCCCAATCTTTCCCTAATGCTGAGTAACCCTAACCTTAAAACAAACCCTTTCATGACTCTAACACTAACTCTATCCTAACCATAACACTATCCTAAACCTATTCATAATACTAACCTTAAGCAATAACCCTAACCCTAACCCTAACAGTACCTCTAATTGTAATTCTTTCCTAATCCTAAGGATAACACTAACCCTATACTATCCCTAACCCTAAAAGTAACACTAAACCTAACACTATACTAAAATTAATCCCAAACCAAAAGCCAACCTTAATTCTAAATCCAAACTCTAACCCAAAAGTTATCCCTAACTCTATCCTAAACATAACCCTAACCCTAACTCTGTCTGGAACCTAACACATACCATAAACCTAAACATTAACCCTAACCCTAATCCTAACCCTAACACTAATCCTAACCCTAACCCTAACCAGAACCCTAACACTATAGGTATTAAAACCCTATACCTAACCTTAACCCTATCCTAACCCTAAATGTAAACCTATTAGTAACCTTAACTCTAAACCTAAATCTTAATTTTAACAGTAACAAAACCCCTAAATCTAACCTAAATCTAAGCCTAACACTAACAATAAACTTAAATCCTAACCCTAATCTAAACCATAATTCTATCCTAAACCTATCCCTAAACCTCACCCTAAAACTAAGACTAACCCTAAAACCTCACCACAACCACAACCTTAACACTGTCCTAATCAGACCCTAACCCTAACCCTAACTCTATTCTAACCCTAACCATAAAATTAACACTAAACCTAACACTGTACAAAAAGATAATCCCAACCCTAACCTTAACTGCAACCCAAAAATTTAACCCTAACACAAAACATATCCCTAACTCTATCCTAAACCTAATCCTTTCGATAACCCTAAACATTAACCCTAACCCTAATCCTAACAAGAATACTGTCCATAAACTGAACCTGAACCCGAAATCTATTTGAACCCAAACCCTATCGCTAATCCTAACCCTAACATAAACCTAGCCAGAAAATGAACAGTAATTCTAACACTAAACCAAAATCCTAATCTTAACACTAACGCTAACCATAACTCTGAACTAATCCTAACTGTAACTCTTGCTCTAACCATAAATCCCAACCCTAAAATCAACCCTAACACTACCCTAAACCTATCCCTAACCCAAACCCTAAACCTAACAGTAACACTAAATCCTAAACCCATCCCTAACCCTAACCCTTTGCTAACCATAACTCTATCCCTAACTCTGATCTATCCCTGACACCAATTTAACCCTAACCCTAAACACAAATCTCAACAATAACACTAACACTAACCTTAACCCTAACCCTAACTCTAACCCTAACACTAAACCTAATGCTAACTCTATCTTAAATCTTACGCTAACCCTAACTCTAACCCTAACACTAAACCTAATGCTAACTCTATCTTAAATCTTATGCTAACCCTAACTTTAACCATAAAGTAAACCTAAATCTATCCTAAACAAACCAAACCTTAACCCTAATTTTATCCTAACGCTACCCCTCACTGCAACCCTACCCCTAACCATAACTCTAACCTTGACCCTAAATCTAGCCAAACTCCAACAATAAGTGTAACCCTAACCAAAACCCAAAACCTAATCTTAACACTAATCCTAATGCATACCCTATCCTTAATTCTATCCTAAACCTAACACTAACATTAACACTAACCCTAAATCCAAATCCTTACCCTAACCTTAACCATAGCCGTATCATAACCCTAAAACTACCCTAATCCTAACACTGATACTAACCTGAACATTAAACCTAAACCCAAACCCTAATCTGAACCCTAATTGTATCCTAACCCTAACCCTAACACTAACACTAACTGCATCCTAACTGTAACACAAACCCTAACCCTAACGCTAACCTAACCCTAAGCAGAAACCCAACTCTAACCTTGAATCCTAACACTAGCACTAACTCTATCCTAACCCTAACCCTAGTATTAATTCTAATGCTATTCTAACCCTAACCTTAACCCTAACTCTGTACTAACCCTCACCCTAACCCTAACAATAACCTTAACACTATACATTAATCTTAAAAGTAACTCTAACTCTAACACTAATCCTAGCACTATCCAAACACTAACTCTAGCCCTAAAAGCTAACCCTAACCCTAACCTAAATCTATCTTGACCCTATTTACTAATCCAAACCCTAAACCTAAACCTAACACTAACACTAAATTCTAACCCCAATCTTAACCCTAACACTTTCCTGAAAATAAATATGACCTAATGCTGACCTGAATCCTAACCCTAAACCTAAGAACAAATCTCAAACCTAACACAAGCACTAACACTACCTCAAACCTTAAAACTAACTATCCTAACTCTAACCTTAACCCTAACCTTAATGACTAACCCTAACCCTAACCCTAACCTATCTATATCCTAACCCTATATCTTAACCCTAAACCCAACCCTAACCCTATTCTAAGCCTAACCCTAACCCTGACCCTAAATTCTTCCAGGAAACCTAACACTAACTCTAGCACCAAATTCTAACCCTTCTCGTATCTACCCCTATGGTAAACATAAATCTAAACATTATCCCTAACTCTTTCTATCCCAAACCTTATCAGTAACCATAACGATAAGACCTATTCCCTCACCATACCCTAACTCTGAAAGTAATCCTGTTACCCAAAACCTAACCATGAGCACAATACCCCTAACCATAATCTTAACTCTATTCCTCCGTATTTGGATTCAATCAGGGAGATCTTAATGAAGAGCCATGTAAGGTCTAGGTGCTTTGTGAAGCAGGAAACACAAAAGCATGCTCACACATACAGCAAAGCACAGAACTCCAAGCAAATCTTCACTTTGCTCACCGGAGTAATTCACAAAGCCCCACTATAACAAGAGTGGCAACTTAATCTCATAAGAGAAAGCATCTGGGAAGTTGGGGTGTTTCCAGCTCATTGTGCAGAGGAAATGGAGAAGGATGTTTTCTTTTGCATTTATACCTAAGGGAAATGATTTGATAACAAGTTCTAAGCTTCCAGGTTTCCATGTAGAGCTGATTGTTTCTGCTCCATGCCTTGTGTTTCTAACACTGTGTTCTTAATGGTGAGGAGCCAAGTAAGCTTCTGCTTCTTTGGGAAGAGGAAATTCTAATGCCTGTTCCTGCATATAGTAAAACACTTAACACTGGCTAAAACGTGACTTAAGGAAACTGAAGTAATTCCCAAAGACCCACTATGCCAAGCATGGCAACTCATTCAGTCTACTCAGAGAAATCATCCATGAAGTCGGTGACTTTCCAGCTCATTTGGCATAGGAACTGAAGAAGGACGTTTACCCTCCCATTAACTCCTACCGGAACTGGGCTGGTAACACGTCGTAAGTGTCTAGTATTCCTGCTAGAGTTGATTGTTGATGCACCATGATTTAGGTTTCTAAGAGTGAGTTATCAACAGAGAAAAGCCAGCTAAGCTCCACCTACTTCGGAAAGCAGGGAGCTCAAAAGCCTGTTCCCACAAACAGCAAAACACAGAATTCTGCCAAAAACATCACAAAACCCCACAATGCCAAGAGACTCACCCAGTCTCCTATGAGAAAGCATCCTTGAATTTGGTGATTTTCCAGCTCATTGTCTAGGGCAAATGAATAAGGATAACTTCTCTCTCATTCATTCATTTGGGAATTGAGCTGGGAACACTTCCTACGCATCCCAGTTTCCTGGTAGAGGTGATTGTTTAGGCCAAGTGACTTGTGTTTCTAAGAGTGATTTCTTAACGAAGATGAGCTAGCTAACCTCCAGCTTCTTTGTGAAGCAGGGAACTCCAATGCCTGTTCCCACATATAGCAAAACACAGAAGTGTAGCTAAAAGGTTAGAAAGTCCAACTATGTCAACAGTGGCAACTCATTCAGTCTCCTAAGAGAAAGCATTGGAGACGTTAGTGATTTTCCAGCTCATTGTGCAGAGGAACTGGACAAGGATTTTTTCTCCCATTACTTCCTCTGGGAAATGAGCTTGTAACACATTTTAAGCATTCAGGTTTCTTGGTATAGTTGATTGAATCCGATCCATGATTTTTGCCTCTAGGAATGGAGAAGAGCCAGCTCATCAAAAGCTTATTTGGAAAGAACAAAATTCCAATGCCAGTTCCCACATACAGTGAAACACAGAACTCTGGCTAAAACATCACTTTGGTAAGCAAAATAACTCACAAGCAACACTATGCCAAGAGTCGCAACTAATTCCATCACTAAGAGAAAGCATCCAAGAAGTTCGTAGGTTTCCCATTCTTTTTGCAGAGGAACTGGAGGATGTTTTCTCTCAAATTAATTCCAATGGGAGCTGAACTGGTAAAACATCTTAAGCTTCCAGGTTTCCTGGAAGAGCTGATTGCTTATGCACCATAATTGTGTTTTTAAGAGTGATTTCTTAACAGAGAAAAGCCAGCTATGCTCCAGGTTCTTCGGGAAGCAGGGAGCTCCAATGCCTGTTCCAGCATACAGAGAAACACAGAATTCTGGCTAAATGGTAACAAATCCCCACTATGGCAAAAGTGGCAACTCATTCAGTTTCCTATGAGAAAGCATCTGTGAAGTTGGTGACTTTCCCGCTGGTAGTGCAGAAGAACTGGAGAAGGATGTTTTATCTCCCATTCATTCCTAAGGTAAACCAAGTGGTAACTCGTTGTAAGTATCTAGGTGTCCTGATTATTTCTGACCAATGATTGGTGTTTCTAAGAGTCAGTTCCTAATGGAGAAGAAACAAATAAGCTCCAACTTCTTTGGTAATCAGGAAATTACAACGCTTGTTTGCGCATACAGTGAAACAGAACTCTGGCTAATAAGACACTTTGGTAACTGAAGTAATTTGCAAGCCCAACTATGCCAAGTGTGGCAAATCATTTAGTTTCCTAAGACAAAGCATCAGTGGTATGGTGACTTTCCAGATCATTGTGCAGAGGAATTGGAAAAGGTTGTTCTCTCTCCCATTCATTCCTATTGGAATCGAGCTGGTAATACGTTCTAAGCAAGCAGATTTCCTGGTAGAGCTCATTGTTTATGCTCCATGATTTGTGTTTCTAAGAGAGAGTTTTAAACAGAGAAGATCCAGCTAAGGTCCTGCTTCTTTGGGAAGCAGGGCACTCCAATGCCTGTTCCCCCTTATACTGAAACACAGAAAACTGTATAAAACATCACTTTGGTAACCGATATAATTCTTAAGACCAACAATGCCAAGAGTGGCAATCCACTTGATCTCTTAAGAAAATGTACTCGTGAAGTTGGTGACTTTCCTGCTCTTTTTGCAGAGGAACTGTAGGAGGATCATTTCTATTCCACCCACTCCTAAGGTAAAAAAGCTGGTAACTCGGTATAAGCCTCCAGATTTCCTGATTGTTTCTGCTCAATAATTGGTGTTACTAAGAGTGAGTTCTTAATGGAGAAGAGCCAGCTAAGCTTCAGCTTCTTTGTGAAGAATGGCACTCCAACGACCATTCCTTCATACAAGGAAACAAAGAATTAGGTCTAAAACATCATAAAGCCTATGCCAAGAGTGGCAACTCATTCAGTTTCCTAAGAGAATGTGTCTGTGAACTTGGTGACTTTCCCACTTGTTGCACAGAGGAACTAGAGAAGGTTATTTTTTTCTGAAATTCATCCCTATGGGAACGGAGCTCTTAACATATTCTAAGCACCCAGGATATGTAGTATAGCTGATTTTTTCAGCTCTAGGATTTCTGTTTTGAAGAATGAGTTCTTAATGGATAAGTTCCAGCTAAACTCCATTTTCTTCAGGAAGGAGGGCATGCAAATGTCTGTCCATGTGTACAGCAAAATGCATAACTCGGAATAAAACGTCACTTTCATAACCAAAGATATTCACAAAGCCACTGTGCCAAGAGGTCCAACTCATTCAGTCTCCTATGAGAAAGCATCCGTGAAATTCTTCACTTTCCCACTCATTATGCAGAGGAACTTTAGAAGGATGTTTTCTCTCCCATTTATTCCTATGGGAAACGAGTTGGGAATCACGTTCTAAGCACCCAGGTTTCCTGGTAGATCTGATTGTTTCCACACCATGATTTCTGCTTCTAAGAATAAGTTCTTAATAGAGAAAATCCAGCTAAGCTGCAGCTTCTTTTGGAAGCAGGGCACTCCAATATATGTTCCTGCATAGAGTGAAACACAGAATTCTGGTTAAAATATCAAAAAGGGACATTATGCCACGAGTGGCAATTCATTCAGTCTCCCAAGGGAAAACATACGTGAAATTGTTGACTTTCCTGCTTGTTGTGCAGAGGAACTAGAGAAGGATGTTTTCTCTCCTATTCATTCCTCTGGGAAAAGATCTCATAACACATTCTAAGCAACCAGGTCTCCTGACTTTTCTGCTCCATAATTTCTGTTTCTAACAGGGACTTCTTAACGTTGAAGACCCAGGTAAGCTCCAGGTTCTTTGGGAAGCAGGGCATCTATTACATATTTTCACATAGAGTAAAACACAGGAGTCTGGTTGAAACATCACTTTTGTAACAGAAGTAATTTGCAAAGACTGACTATCAAAAGAAGGGCAACTCATTCAGTCTCCTAAGAAAAAGCATCCGTGAAGTTGGTGACTTTCCAGCTCATTGTGCAGAGGACCTGTAGAAGGATGTTTTCTCTCCTATTCATTCCTCTGGGAAATGAGCTGGTATCACGTTCTACACATACAGATTTCATGGCAAAGCTCATTTTTTCTACTCCATGATTTCTGTTTCTAAGAATGAGTTGTAAACTTAGACATGCCAGCTAAGCTCAAGCTTCTTTGGGAAGCAGGGCACTCCAATGCCTAGTCCTGCTTTCAGCAAAAAACAAAACTCAAGTGAAAATGTCACTCTAGTAACCGAAGTAATTCAGAGGCCTGACAATGCCAAGAGTGGTAGCTCATTCAGTCTCAAAAGAGAAAGCATCCATGAAGCTGGAGACTTTCCTCCACGTTGTGCTCATGAACTGGAGAAGTATGTTTTCTATCCCATTTATTCATATGGGAAAGTAGATGGTAACACTTTCTATGTATCCAGGTTTCCAGTTAGGTTTGCCCAGTGACTGGTTTGTCTAAGACTTAGCTCTTAATGGGGAGGAGCCAGCTAATCTCCACCTTTTTCGGGAAGCAAGGAGCTCCAGTGCCTGTTCCCGCATAGAACACAACACACAATTCTAGCCAAAATGTCAAAAAGCCCCAATCTGCCAAGAGTGGAACCTCATTCAGTCTCCTTTGAGAAAGCATCCATAAAGGGGTTGAAGAGATGGCTCAGTAGAAGAAGNTTCAGTCTCCGTTTCTGCAAAAAAAAAAAAAAAAAAAAGTATGGAAAGCATCCGTGAAGTTGGTGATTTTCCATATCGTTCTGCAGAGGAACTGAGAAGGATATTTTTTCGCCCATTCATTCTTATGGAATGCAAGATGATAACACTTCTAAGGGCCCAATTTTCCTAGTATAACTGCTTTTTTCTGCTCTATGATTTTTGTTTGTAAGAGTGAGTGCTTAATAGAGAACAGAAAGCTAAGCTATATCTTCTGTGGGAAGCAGGAATGTCCAATGCCTGTTTCCTCATAGAGTGAAACACAGAACTCTGGCTAAAATGTCACTTTGGTGACCAAAGTAATTCACAAGGCCCACTATGCCATGAGTGACACCTCATTCAGCATCCTAAAGGAAAGCATTGGGAAGCTTGTGATTTACCAACTCATTGTGCAGAGGAACTGGAGAAGGATGTTTTCTCTCCCATTCTTTCCTATGAGAACTGAGCTAGTAACACATTCTAAGCATCCAAGTTTCCTGATAGAGCTGAGTGTTTATGCTCCATTATTGGTGATTCTAAGAGGGAGGTTCGAACGGAGAAGAGCCAAGTAAGCTCCAGTGGCTTTGGGAAGCAGGGCACTCCAATGCCTGCTCCCACATACAGGGAAACACAGAACTCAGAATAAAACTTCACCTTGGTAACTGATGTATTTCGCAAAGCCCCACTGTGCCAAGGGTGGAAAGACATTTAGTCTCCTAATAGAAATCATCCACGAGGTCGGTGACTTTCCAGCTTATTGTGCAGAAGAAATGGAGAGGGGTGTTTTCTCTCCCATTCATTCAAAAGGGAAACTAGTTGGTAACACGTTCTAAGCAACTATGTTTCCAGCTAGAGCTTAATGTTTCTGATCCATGCTTTTTGATTCTAAGTGTGAGTTCATAACAGAAAAGGGACATATAAATTGCAGCTTCTTTGGAAAACAGGGCACTCCAATGCCTTTCCCTCTATATAGTGAAACACGGAACTCTGGCTAAAATGTCCCTTTGGAAACCTAAATAATTCGCAAAGCCTCACTATGCCAAGAGTAGTAACTCATTCAGTTTGCTAAGAAAAAGCATATGTGTAGTTGATGACTTTCAGGCTCATTTTGCAGAGGAGCTGGATAAGGATGTTTTCTCTCCCATTTATTGCTATGGGAAGCATCTGTTTTCCTGATTGTTTCCACTCCACAACTTGTGCTACAAAGAGTGAGTTCTTAACAGTGAAGAACAAGCTGAACTCCAGGTTCTTTGGGATTCATGGCACTCCATGCATGTACCTGAACAGAGTGAAGCAGAGAAGTCTTGTTGAAGTATTGCTTGCATAAATAATTAATTTGCAAAGCACTATAATGCCATGAGTTGAAACTTTTTCAGTAATCTAAGAGAAAGCATCCTTGAAGTTTGTGTTTTTCATATCATTATGCAGAGGAATCGGGGAAGGTTCTTTTCTATCAAAATCATTCCTATATGAAAAGAGCTGGTAACATGTTCTAAGCACCCAAGATGACTACTATAGCTGAATTTTTCTGCTCTATTATTTGTATTTTGAAGAGTCAGTTATTAATGGAGCAGAGCCAGATAAATTCCATCTTCTTTTGGAAGGAGTGCACTCACATGCCTTTCCACACATGCAAAGAAACACAGAACTCAGAATAAAACGTCACTTTCATAACCAAAGATATTTTCAAAGCCACTATGCCAAGAGTTGCAACTCATTCAGTCTCTAAGAGAAAGCATCCATGAAATTCTTGACTTTCTAGCTCATCATGCAGAGCTGAAGGATGTTTTCTCTCCCATTAATTCCTAAAGAAAACAAGGTGGTAACACATTCTAAGCATCCAGGTTTCTTGGTAGAGTTGATTGTTTCTGATAAATGATTTTTGTTTCTAAAAGTGAGTTCTTAATGGAGAAGAGCCAGCTATGCCGCAGCTTCTTTGGAAAACAGGAAATTCCAATACACTTTCCCTTAAACAGTGAAACACAGAACTGTGCCTAAACGTCACCTTGGTAACTGACAAAAATCATCAGCTCCACTTTGGAAAAAGTGGCAACTCATTCAGTCTCCTAAGAGAAGAATCCATGAATTTGATGACTATCCTGCTCATTGGGTAGAGGAAATGGGGATGATGTTTTCTCTCCCATTCATTCCAAAGGGAACCAAGCTGGAAACACGTTCTAAGCATCCAGGTTTCCTGGTAGATCTGATTTTTTATGCAACATGTTTTGTGTTTGGAAGACAGAGTGCTTAAAAGAGACAAGCCAGATAAGCTCCACCTTCCTTGGGAAGCAGGGAGCTTCAATGCCTTTTTTATTTTTATTTTTTTTTTGTTTGTTTGTTTTTTTGTTTTTTGTTTTTTTTTCAGAACCGGGGATTGAACTCAGGCCCTTGTGCTTGCCAGGGAAGCACTTATTCTACTGAGTCATCTCCCTGGCCCCGAATGCCTGTTTTCTTATACAGGGAAAGATGAATTGGGGGTAAAACGTCTCAAAGCCCAACTATACCAAGAGGAGCAACACATTCAGTTCCCTAAGAGAAAGTGTCCTTGAACTTGGCGACTTTACTGCTCATTGTGTAGAGGAACTGGAGAAAGAATTTTTCTCTACCTTTCTTTCCTAAGGGAAAAGAGCTGGTAACTCATTCTAAGGATCCAGTTTTCCCAATTTTTTCTGCCCAGTGTTTTGTTTTTCTAAAAGTGAGTTCTTAACGGAGAAGAACCAAAAAAGCTCGAACTTCTTTGCTAAGTAGGAAATTCCAATGCCTGTTTGCAAATACAGTGAAACACAGGACTCTGGCTAAAATGTCACTTTGGTAACCGAAGTTTCCCCACAAGTCCCACTATGCAAAGAGTGGCAACTCATTCAGTCTCTTATGAGAAAGTATCCATGTGTTGATGATTTTCCACCTCGATGTGCAGAGTAACTGGAGAGGTATACTTTCTCTCCCATTCATTCCTAAGGGAAAAAGCTGGTAATACATTCTAAGCATCCAGATATGGTGGTAGAGCTGAATGTTTATGCTCCATGCTTTTTGTTTCTAAGAGTGAGTTCTTAAAGGAGAAGAAGGAGCTAATCTCCAGCTTCTTTAGAAGCATGGCCCTCCAATATTGAATGTTCCAGCATACAAAGCAAAAACCACAAAAATCTGCCTTAAACCTCACGTTGTTAACTGACGTAATTCGCAAGCCCCACAGTGCCAAAAGTGTAAACACATTCTGTGTCTTAAGAGAAACTATCTGTGAAGTTGGTGACTTTTAAAGTTATTGTACAGAGGAACTGGAGAAGGATGTTTTCATCCAAATCAGAATGATTTCATCCAAATCATTCTCAAGGGAACTGAGCTGGTAACATGTTGAAAGCATCCAGTTTTCCTGTTAGAATTGCTTGTTCTTGATCCATGATTTGTGTTTCTAAGAGTGAGTGCTTACTGGAGAACAGACAGCTAAGCTCCACCTACTTTGGGAATCAAGGAGCTCCAATGCCTGTTCTGCATACAGCAAAACACCAAATTAAGGATAAAATGTCAAAAAGCCCCACTATGACGAGAGAGGCAACTCATTCAATCTCTAAGAGAAATCATCCATGAAGTTTGTGATTTTCCAACTCATTGTGCAGATGAACTGGAGAAGGATGTTTCCTCTCCCATTCTTTCCTATGAGAACTGAGCTAGTAACACTTTCTAAGCATCTAAGCTTCCTGATACAGCTGATTGTTTATGTTCCATGATTGGTGATTCTAAGAGGGTGTCTTAATGGAAAAGAGCCAGCTAAGTTCCAACTGCTTTGGGAAGCAGGGCACTGAAATGCCTGTTCTCCTGTACAGCGAAACACATAATTTGGACTAAATCTTCACTTTGGTAACTGATGTATTTTGCAAAGCGCCACTATGCCAAGAGTGACACCTCGTTCAGTCTCCAAATAGAAATCATCCATGAGTTCAGTGACTTTCCTGCTCATTGTGAAGAGCAACTGGAGAAGGATGTTTTCCCTCTCATTCATTCCAAAGGGAAACTAGTTGGTAACATGTTCTAAGCATCTATGTTTCCTGCTGCAGCTTAATGTTTCTGCTCCATGCTTTTTGATTCTAAGAGTGGGTTCACAACAGAAAAGAGACACATAAACTCCAGCTTCTTTGGAAAACAGGGCACTCCAATGCCTGTTTCCCTATACAGGGAAACACAGGACTCGCAAAAATGTCACTTTGTTAGCTGAAGTAATTGACAAAGCCCCACTATGCCAAGAGTCACAACTCATTTAGTTTCCTAAGAAAAAAATATCCATGAATTTGGTGACTTTCCTGCTCATTGTGCAGAGGAACTTGAGGAGGTGTTTTCCAAAATCAATTCCTATGCGAACCGAGCTGTTAAAATATTTTAAGCACCCAGGATTCCTAGTATAAGTGATTTTTTTCTCCTCAATGATTTCTGTGAGTTCTTAATTGATAAGATACAGCTAAACTGCATTTTCTTGGAAAGGAGGTTTCTCAAATGCCTGTCAATGTGCACAGGGCAACCCAGAACTCAGACTAAAACATCACGTTCATAACCAAAGCTATTCGCAAAGCCATTCTCTCAAGAATGGCAACTCATTCAGGCTCAAAGAGAAAGGATCCATGAAATTCTTGATTTTCCAGCTCATTACGCAGAAGAGGTGTTTAAGGATGCTTTCTCTCCCGTTCATTTCTCTGGGAAACGAGCCAATATCACATTCTATGCATCCAGGTTTCAAGGTAGAGCTGATTGTTTGTACTCCATGATTTCTGTTTCTAAGAATTTATTAACAGAGAATAGCCAGGTGAACTCCAGCTCTTTTGGAATGCCGCGCACTCCAATGCTTTCAGTAAAAAACAGAAATCAAGCAAAAACGTCACTTTGGTAACCGAAGTAATTCAGAAGCCTGACAATACCAAGAGTGGCATCTCATTCAGTCTCAAATGAGAAAGCATCCATGAAGGTAGGAACTTTTCTGCTCATTGTACTTATGAACTGCAGAAGTAGGTTTTCTGTCCCATTCATTCGTATGGGAAAGGAGATGGTAATACCTTCTAAGCATCCATGTTTCTGGTTTGTTTTTACTTAGTGATTGGTTTGTCTAAGACTTAATTGTTAATGCAAAGGAGCCACCTAATCTCCACCTTATTTGGAAAGCAGGGATCTCCAGTGCCTGTATCCTCATAGAGCAAAACACAGAACTCTGGCTATAACGTCACTTTGGTAACCAAAGTAATTCGCAAAGGCCCACTATGCCACGAGTGACAACTCATTCAGCATCTGAAGGGATAGCATCTGTGAAGCTTGTGATTTTCCAACTCGTTGTGCAGAGGAACATGAGAAGGATACTTTCTCTCCCATTTTTTCCTATGAAAACTGAGCTGGTAACACGTTGTAAGCATCTAAGTTTCCTGATAGAGCTGATTGTTTATGTGCCATGATTTGTGATTCTAATAGGGAAATATTAAAGAAAAGCCAGCTAAGCTCCAGCTGCTTTGGGAAGCAGGACACTCATATGTCTGTTACACATACAGTGAAATACAGAACTTGGAATAAAACTTCACTTTGGTAATTGATGTATTTCTCAAAGCCCCACTATGCCAAGAGCCGCAACTCATTCAATCTCCAAATAGCATCCGTGAAGTAGGTGACTTTCCAGCTCATTGTGCAGAGGAACTGGAGAATGATATTTTCTCTCTCATTCATTCAAAAGGGAAACTAGTTGGTAACACGTTCTAAGCACCCATCTCTCCAGCTACAGCTTAATGTTTCTACTCCATGTTTTTTGATTCTAAGAGTGAGGTCATAACAGAAAAGAGAGAGCTAAACTCCAGCTTCTTTGGCAAACAGGGCACTCCAATGCCTGTTCCTCTATATAGTGAAACACAGAACTCTGGCTAAAACGTCACTTTGGAAATTTCAAAAATTCACAGAGCCCTACTATACCAAGAGTCGCAACTCATTCAGTTTCCTAATAAAAAGCATCGGTGCAGTTGGTGACTTTCAGGTTCATTTTGCAGAGGAACTGGATAAGGATGTTTTCTCTCCCATTTATTGTTATGGGAAAAGGTCTGTTAACAAGTTCTCAGCATCTGCTTTTCCTGATTGTTTCTGCTCCATGATTTATGTTTCTTAGAGTGAGTTCTTAATGCTGAATAACAAGATAAGTGCCATGTTATTTGAGAAGCATGGCACCCAAGGCATGTACCTGCATAGAGTGAAATAGAGAAGTCTAGTTGAAACATTACTCGCATAAATGAAGTAATTTACAAAGCCCTACAATGCCAAGAGTTGCAATTCACTCAATCTCATAAGAGAAAGCATACCTGAAGTTGGTGATTTTCCATATCATTGTGCAGAGGAACTGGAGGAGGTTGTTTTTTCTCAAATTCATTCCCATATGAACACAGCAGGTAACACGTTCTAAGCAGCCAGGATTCCTACCATAGCTGATCTTTTCTGCTCTATGATTTGTGTTTTGAACAGTGAGTTTTTAATTGAGAAGCTCAAGCTAAAATCCATCTTTTTTGGGAAGGAGTGCACTCAAATGCCTCTCCACACTTACAGCAAAACACAGAACTTGGAATAAAATGCCACTTCCATAACCGAAGATATTCTCAAAGCCACTATGCCAAGAGTTGCAACTCATTCATTCTCTAAGAGAAAGCATCCGTGAAATTCTTGACTTTCTAGCTCATTATGCAGAGGAACTGTAGAAGGATGTTTTCTCTCTCATTCATCCCACTGGGAAACGAACTTGTAACACGTTCTAAGCGCACAAGTTTCCTGGTAGAACTGATTGTTTTTGGTCCATGATTTGTGTTTCTAAGAATGAGTTCTTAACAGAGAAGAGGCAGCTAAGCTGAAACTTCTTTTGTAAGCAAGAAATGCCAATACCTGTTCTTCCATAGAGTGAAATAAAGAATTTTGGCTAAAACGTCAAAAAGGCATGTTATGCCAAGAGTGACAACTCATTCAGTCTGTTAAGGGAAAGCATGGGTGAAATTGTTTATGTTCCTGCTTGTAGTGCAGAGGCATTGGCGAGGAATGTTTTCTCTCCCATTCATTTCTCTGGGAAAAGATCTTATAACACATTCTAAGCATCCAGGTTTCCTGATTGTTTCTGCTCCATGATTTCTGTTTCTAATAGTAAGTTCTTAAAGTTGAAGACACAGCTAATCTCCAACATCTTTGGAAAGCAGGGCATCCATTGCATGTTTCCACATAGATTGAAACACAGAAGTCTGGCTGAAATATCACTTTCATAAAAAATTACTTATCAAAGCTCTGCTATGCCAAGAGGGGCAACTCATTAGATCCCCTATGAGAAAGCATCAGTGATGTTGATGACCTAACTGCTCATTTTGCAGAGGAACAGGAGAAGGATGTTTTATCTTTGAAGAGTGAGTTCCTAATGAAGAAGAGTCAAGTGAGCTCCAACTTATTTGAAAAGCTGGAAATTCCATTGCCTGTTTACACAAGCAGTGAAACACAGAATTCTGTCTAATAAGACACTTTGTTAACCAAAATAATTTGCAAGCCCACCTATGCCAAGTGTGACAACTCATTTAGTCTCCTAAGAGAAAGCAGGGTTGATATGTTGACTTTCCAACTCATTCTGCACAGCAACTGGTGAAGGTTGTTGTCTCTCCCATTCATTCTTATGGGAACCAAGCTCACAACATGTTCTAAGTACCCAGTTTTCCTGGTAGACCTGATTGTTTATGTTCCATGATTTGGTTTCTATGAGAAAGTTTTTACCAGAGAACAGCCAGCTAAGATCCTGCTTCTTTCAGAAGCAGGGCACTCCAATGCCTGTTTCCCCCTTATAGTGAAACACAGAAATCTTAATAAAATGTCACTTTGGTAACTGACGCAATTCTTAAGCCAGACTATGCCAAGAGTGGCAACCCATTTAATCTTCTAAGGAAATGCATCCGTAAAGTTGGTGATTTTCCTGCTCTTTGTGCACAGAAACTTTAGGAGGATCATTTCTATCCCATTCACTCCTATGGTCAATGTGCTGGTAACTCATTCCAAGCCTCCAGGTTTCCTGATTGTTTCTACACAATGATTGGTGTTACTAAGATTGAGTTCTTAAAGGAGAATAACCAGCTAAGCTGGAGCTTCTATGGAAAGCAGGGTACTCCGATGCCTGAATCCTCATACAGGGAAACAAAGAATTGGGGCTAAAATGTAACAAAGCCAGACTATGCCAAATGTGGCAATTTATTCAGTTTCATAAGAGAAAGTGTCCATGAACTTGGTGACTTTCCTGCTCGTTGTGCAGAGGAACTGAAGAAGGTTGTTTTCTCTTCCTTTCATCCCTAAAGGAAAAGAGCTGGTAACTCTTTCTAAGCATCCAATTTTTCTGATTTTTTTCTGTCCAATGATTGGTTTCTCTAAGAGTGAGTTCTTAACAGAAAAGAACCAGAAAAGCTTGAACTTCTTTGGGAAGTAGGAAATTCCAATACTTTTTTGCACATACAGTGAAACACAGAACTCTGGATTAAAAAAAGTCACTTTGGTAACCAAAGTTTTTCGCAAGCCGCATTATGTGAAGAGTGGCAACTCATTCATTCTTCTATGAGAGAGCTTCCATTTTGTTGGTGATTTTCCACCTCGCTGTGCAGAGCAACTGGAGAAGGATATTTTCTCTTCCATTCATTCCTAAGGGAAAAAGCTGGTAGCACATGCTAAGCATCCAGATATGCTGGTAGATCTGAATGTCTTTGCTCCATGCATATTGTTTCTAAGAGTGAGTTCTTAAAGTGGAAGATGGAGCTAAGTCCAGCTTCTTTGGAAGCATGGCACTCATAATAACAGTTCTGGCATTATAAAAAACAAAAACCACCGAACTCTGTCTTGAACCTCACTTTGTTAACTGATGTAATTCGCAAAGCTCCACTATGCCAAAAGTGTCAGCACATACCATCTCTTAAGAGAAAGCATCTGTAAAGTTGGTGACGTTTCAGGTCATTTTACAGAAGAACTAGAGGATGATGTTTCCTCTCCCATTCACTTTTTTTGGCGGAACCGGGGATTGATCTTAAGCCCTTGTGTTCGCCAGGAAGCACTTATTCCACTGAGCCATCTCCCCGGCCCCTTCTCCCATTCATTCTTAAGGGAACTGAGCTAGTAACACATTGTAAGCATTCAGTTTTACTGGTAGAATTGCTTGTTCTTGATCCATGATTTATGTTTCTAAGAGTGATTTCATAACAGAGACAAGCAAGGTAAGCTTCAGCTTCTTTGGGAAGCAGGGCACTCTAATGCCTGTTCCACATACAGCAAAACACCAAATTGAGGCTAAAACATCACAAAGCCCCACTCTGACAAGAGTAGCACCTTACTCAGTCTTTAAGAGAAATCATCCATGAAGTTCGTGATTTTCCAACACACTGTGCAGAGGAACTTGGGAGTGATGTTTTCTCTACCATTCTTTCTTATGAAAACTGAGCTAGTGACATGTTCTAAACATCTAATTTTCCTGATATAGCTGATTGTTTATGCTCCATGATTTGACATTCTAAGAGGGAGTTCTTCACAGAGAATAGTCCACCAAGCTCCAGCTGCTTTAGGAAGCAGGAAGCACCCATGCCTGTTCCCACATAGAACAATACACAAAATTCTGGCTAAAAAGGTCACAAAGCCCCAGAATGCCAAGAGAGGCAACTCATTCAGTCTCCTATGTGAAAGCATCCATGAGGTTGGTAATTTTTCAGATCGTTGTTCAGAGGATTTAGGAAGGATATTTTCTCACCCATTCATTCCTTTGGGAAACCAGCTGGTATCATGTTGTAAACATCCAAGTTTTGTGGTGCAGCTGATTGTTTCTGCTCCATGATTTCTGTTTCTAAGAATGGGTTGTTAACAGAGAAGAGCCAGCTTAGATGAAGCTTCTTTGAGAAGCAGTGTACACCAAACCCTGTTTGCACATAGAGTGTAAAACAGAATTCTAGGTAATTGTCACTATGGCAACCGAAGGAATTCGCAAAGCTACACTATGCAAAGAGGCTCAACTAATTCAGTCTCCTAAGAGAAAGCTTTATTGAATTTGGAGACTATCTTGCTCATTGTGCGGAGGATCTCAGAAGTATGTTTTCTCTCCCATTCTTTCCTAAGAGAAATGAGATGGTAACACGAACTAAGGATCCAGATTTTCTGTTTGCTTTTGCCCAATTATTGGTGTGTCTAAGTCTTAGTTTTTGATGGAGAAGAGCCAGCAAAGCTCCAACTTCTTTTGGAAGCTCTACACTCTAATTCCTGATCCCTCATAGAGAGAAAAACTGAATTCTCCCTAAAATATCACAAAGCCCCACAATGCCAAGAGTGGCAACTCACTCAGTCTCCTAAGAGAAAGCATCCTTGAAATTGTTCACATTTCAGCTTATGTGCAGAGGAACTGGAGAAGGATGTTTTCTCTTCCATATTCCTCTGGGAAATAAGCTGGTAGCATGTTCTAAGCATCCAGGTTTACTGGTAGATCTGATTCTTTCTGCTCCATGATTTGTGTTTCTAATAATGAGTTCTTAATGGTGACGAACCAGCTAAGCTCCAGCTTCTTTGGGAAGTAGGGCACTAAGTTCATGTTCCTGCATAGAGTGAAACATAGAAGTCTGCCTAAAACATCTCTTTCATAAAAGAAGTAAGTCACAATTCCCTACCATGTCAAGAGTGGCAACTCATTTAGTCTCCTAAGAGAAAGCATCCATGAAGTTGGTTATTCTCCAGCTCAGTGTGCAAAGTAACTGCAATAGGATGATGTCTTTCCCATTCATTCCTCTGTGTAATGAGCTGGTATCACGTTCTAAGCATCCAGGTTTCCTGGTGGATCTGATTGATTCTGATCCATTATTTCTGTTTTTAAGAGTGAGATCTTAGTGGAGAAAACGCAGCTATGCTCCAGCTATTTTGTGAAGCAGGACACTCCAATGCCTGTTCCCACTTTCAGTAAAACACAGAAATCAAGGTGAAATGTTATTTGATAATCGAAGTAATTCAGAAGCACGACTATCCCAAGACTGGCAGCTCATTAAGTTTCCAAAGAGGAAGAATCCTTCATGCTGTTGACTTTCGTGCCCATTGTGCTGAGGAACTGGAGAGCAATATTTTCACTGCCATTCCTTTGTAAAGAAAATGAGATGATAACACGTTCTAAGCATCCAGCTTTCCTGTTTGTTTTTGCTCAATAATTGTTGTGTGTAATCGTTAATTCTTAATGGAGAAGAATGAGCTAAGCTGCAGCTTCTTTAGGAAGCAGAGCACTCCAATGGCTGTTCCCCCATACAACCAAACACATAATTTTGACTAAAATTTCACTTGGGTAACTGAAGAAATTTGCAAGGACCAACTATGCCCAGAGAGACAACACATTCGGTCTCCTAAGAGAAAGTATGAGTGAAGTTTTTGTCTCTCCATCTCGTTCTGCAGAGAAACTGGAGAAGAATGAATTTTCTGTCTTTCATTTGGAAATCCAGTTGGAAATACGTTATAAGAACCCAATTTTCTTAGTGGATCTGATTGTTTTTGCTCCATGATTTGTGTTTGTAATAGTGAGTTTTTAACAGGGAAGAGCCCTCTACGCTGCAGGTTCTTTGGGAAACAGGGCACACCAAGCCTGTTCCAACATACAATGAAACGCAGATCTCTGGCTAAAATGTAACTTTGGTGTCCATAGTAATTCACAGAGACCCACTCTGAGAAAAGAGGCAACTGAATCAGTCTACTGAGAGAAAGAATGAGTGAAGTTGGTGACTTTGCATCTCGTTGTGCAAACGAACAGGAGAAAGATGGTTTCCCTCACATTCTTTCTTATGATAACCTAGGTGGTAAGATGTTCTACGAATCCAGCTTTCATGATTGTTTGTGCTCCATGATTTGTGTTTCTAAGAGTCAATTGTTAATGGAGAACAGCCAGCTAGCCTCCAGCTTCTTTGCGAAGTAGGACACCCCAATGCCTATTCCCGCATAAAATGAAACACAGAATTCTCGCTAAACCGTCATAATGCCCCACTATGTCAAGAGTGGCTACTCAATCAGTTTCCTACGAGAAAGTACCCATGAAGTTGGTGACTTTCTAGCTCTTTTTGCTAAAAATATAGAAAAGGATGTATTCAATCACGTTCATTTCTCACTTAACCGATGTGATAACACATTCAAACTCTAACCCTAAGTGTCTTTTTATCCTCACACTAACTCAAACACAAAACCTAACCCTAAACTTAACCCTAAATCCTAACCTTAATACTAACCCTAATCTAACTCTATCCTAACCAGTACCCTAACTCTAACCATAACCCTAACTCTAATCCTATCATAACCTAACATTAACCCTAAATCACTCCTGAAACTAATCCGAATCCGAACACTAATCGTAACCCTAACCCTAACCTTAACCCTAACTCTATCTTAACCTTACCCATAAACCTAACCCTAACTGTAACCCAAACAGTAACTCTCTGCTAATTTTAACCGATATGTTACTATTAACCCTAGCCCTATACTAACCCTAGTTCTAAACCTATCACTAACCCTAACATTTTTCTAAACATAAACCTAAAACTAACTCTAACTCTAAGCCTATATTCTAACCAAAACATTTCTCTAACTGTATCCTATCACTAAACCTAACTCTAACACTAATGCTAAATCCTAAAGCTAACCCTAACTGTAGCCCTCAATCCTAACCCTAACCCTAAAACAAACCCTAATCAAATCCTAAATGTAACCCACACCCTAACCCTTTCGCAAAACTGAACCCTAATACTATGCCAAACACTTATATCCTAACCCTAATCCTATCCATAACACTAAATCTATCTTAAAACTTACACTGACCCTAACTTTAACCATAACCATAAAGCTAAATCTATCCTAACTAAATCACACCCTAATGATAATTCTATCCTAAATATACACCAACCAGAATTGTACCCCTAACCCTGACTCTAACCTTAACCGTAAAGATAGACAAACTCAAACCCTAAACCTAACCATAACCCTAAACTAAAGCCGAATCCAAAATCTAATCCTAAGCCAAAACCTAATGGTAACCCTAACCCTAACCCAAAACCTATTCCTAACACTGTACTAAAGCTGAACAAAACACTAACCGAAACCCTAAATCCTAATCTTAACCCTGACGCTAATCCTATCATAACCCTAACCTTAAACCTAAATTTTACTCCTAACCCTAACTATAACCTTATCCTAAACCTATCCCTAATCCTAACACTAACACTAACCAGAACCCTAAACATAACCCTAAATCTATCTGAACCTAAACATTATCCCTAACTTTAACCTGATCCTAAACATATCCCTAAACCTAACACTAACATTAACCCTAAACTTAACACTAGCCCTAATCCTACCTGTATCCTAACCCTAACCCTAACACTAACACTAACAATAAAAGTAACACTAACCCTAAAGTGAATCCTAACCTCAACACTAACTCTAACCCTAACTCTAGCCTAACCCTAACCTGAAAATTAACCCTAGCCCTAAATCATAACACTAACGCTAACACACACTCTATCCTATCCCTAACCATAACCCTAACTCTAACTCTATTCTAACACTAAATATAGCTATATGCTAACCGTAACCCTAACACTAAGCCTAAAACTTAACACTAACACTAACCCTAACACTATCCAAACCCAAACCTTAACCTTCGCGGTAAGCCTAAAAACTAATGCTAAATCTAACCCTAAACTAACTCTATCCTAACCCTATTCAACCTTATCCATAAACCTCACCCTAAATTCTTACACTAAACATACCACGAACTCTAACCCCTAACCTTTCTCATATCTACCCCTATGCTAACCCTAAATCAAAACAACCCTAACACTGTCTATCCATAACCTTAATGTTAAGCCTAACAATAAGCCCTATACCCAGATCCTAACTCGAACTCTTACTGTAACCCTGTGTTACCCAATCCCTATCCCTGAACACAATACCTCTAGCCCTAATCCTAATGCTATGCTTGATTATTTGGATTCTACAATTGCAATATTAATGGAGAAGATCCATCTAATTTCCAGCTTATTTCGCAATTAGGGAACACCAAATCCTGTTCATGCATACGGCAAAGAACAGATCTCCAGCTAAAACTTCACTTTAGTAACCGAAGTAATTCTCAAAGTCCCACTATGCCAAGAGTGGCAACTCAGTCTCCTAAGAGAAAGCATGTGTGAAGTGGGTGATTTTCCAGTTTTTGTACAGAAGAACTGGAGAGGGATGTTTTCTTTCCCATTCATCCCTTTGGGAACCAAACTGCTAACACGATCTAAGCAACAAGGTTTCCTGATTGAGGTGATTCTTTTGGCTCCATGATTTCGGTTTCTAAGAGTGAGTCCTTAACAGAGAAAAGCCTGAAAAGCTCCAGCATCTTTGGGAAGCAGGGCACACCAGTGACTGTTCCCACATACAGCGAAACACAGAACTCTGGCAAAAGGCCACTTGGGTAACAGAACTAATTTGCAACCACACACTATGCCAAGAGTGGAGCTCATTCAGTTTCCTAAGAGAAACTATTGGTGAAGTTTTCGACTTTCCAGTTCGTTGTGCAGATGAATTGAAGAAAGATGTTTTCTCTGTCATTGATTTCTCTCCTAACTGAGGTGGTAACAAATTCAAACCCTAACCCTAAGTCTATTTAAACCCTCACACTAACCCTAACAATAACCCTAATTCTAACCCTAAACCTAAAACCTAAACTTAACACTATCTCTAACCCTAACTCTACCCTAACCACTACCCTAACACTAACCTTAAACCTAACCCTAACCCTATAATAACACTAATCTTAACGCTAACTATCCTGACCCCAAACCAAATCTGATCACTAACTCTAACCATAATATTATGCTAAAAACCTAATCCTAATCCTAAGCGTAACCCTAAACCTATCATAACCCTAAACCTAACCTTAACCCCAAATCCTAACTCTAATCCAAACCCTAGCCCTAACTCTATCCTAACCCTAACCATAATCATAACCCTAAACCTCATCCTAACCCTAAACCAAACAGTAACCCTAACACAAACACTAATGCTATCCCAAACCCCAACTCAAACCTAACCTTAACCATCACAGTAACCCTCATCTAACCCTAATCCTTTAATAATGATAACTTTAACTATGTCCTAATGCTAACGTTATCCTTACCCGTATATTAACCCTAAACCTAAACACTAACCCTAACCCTAACCTTAACCATAATTGTATCCCAAAAACAAAACCTAATTCTAATCATTAAGCTAATCATAACCCTAACCCTAACTGTATCTTAAACCTAACACTAATTCTAACCTTAACCATAAAAGTGCACTGAACATTACCTCTTTCCTAACCGAAACCCTAACAATAACCCTATTCTAACCCGAACCCTAAAAATAACACAAAACATAACACTGTACTAAAAACACTCTCAACACTGTCTCTAAACCTAAATCTACATCTTAACACTAACTGAAAACGTATCCTTAACTCCATACTAACCTTAACAATAAGCCTAACCCTAATTCTATCCTGAACATAACCCTTACCATAACTCTAAACATTAACTCTAATCCTAATTCTAACAGTAACATTAACCCTAACATGAACCCTAATTGTATCCAAGCCCAAACCCTATTCTTAAACCTAACCCTATCCTAATCCTAACCTTAAAACTAACAGTATCCCTAAACGTAAATTTAATCCTAACCTTAATGTTAACTACTTGATTATACTTAATGTTAACCCTAACCCATATCTAAACTAACCCTAAGCCTAACTCTAACACTAAACCCAAATCCTAAACTTAACTGTAACCCTAACTCAATCTGAAATCTATCCCTAACCCTAAACCTAAACTTAACACTAACCATAAACCCTGAGCCCAATCATAACCGTAACCCTGTGCTAACCCTAAACATAACCCTAACCCTAACTCTGTTCTAAATCTGAACAAAAACCTAACCCTAAACCTTAACAATAACTTTAATCCTAACAATAACACTATCCATAACACTAAACTATCTTAACCCTAACCATAACAATAACTCTATCTTAAAACTAACACTAACCCTAGCCTTAACCATAACCATAAAGCTAATTCTAGCCTAGTCCAACTAAACCCTAACCCTAATTCTGTCCAACCCCATCCCTAACCGTAACCCTATCTCTAACCCTATCTCTAACCTTAACTGTAAATCTAGCCAAACACAAACCCTAAACATAACCTTAACCCTAACCCTAAATTAACCCTATCTCTAAACTTATCAGTAACTTTAACACTATTCTAAAAATAAACCTAACCCTAACACTAAACATATCCTTAAATCCTAACCTTAACCTAAACCTGAGCTCAACCTCTACCCTAAATGTAACCCTAACCCTAATCATAATCCTAACAATAAACCTAACTCAAACCTAACCCTCACTCTAGCAGCAACACTAAACCTAAACATAACACTATCCTAACCATAACTCTAACTGTTTCTTGACCCTAACTCTATCCTGACCCTAATCCTAACTCTAACCGTAAACACTAACCAAATTCTAACCTTAACTCTACCTGGATCTGAATACAAAAGCTAACTGTAACGCTTACCTTTACTCTAAACCTAAACCTAATTCTATCCTAAACCTAACACTAAATCAAACCCTAAAAGTGCCCCTATCCATAACTCTATCCTAACCCTTAACTTAACACTAACCCTATCCTACCCCTAACCCTAAGGCTAACACTAAACCTAACACTATACAAAAATAATCCCAACCCTAACCATAACCCTAAGCCTAACTCTGACCCAAAATCTATCCCTAACTCTATCCCAACCAACTGTAACACTAACTCTATCCTAAACCTAAAGCTTAACATAAGCCTAAACATTAACTATAACCTCAGTCCTAACACTAACACTAACCCTAACCCTAACATGAACCCTAAATCTTTCAGAAACCAAACCCTATCCCTAACCATAACTCTATCTAGAAACTAAATGTAAAATTAAGAGTAACCTTAACACTAAACCTAAATCCTTATATTAACACTAAATGTAACCCTAAATCTAATCTAAACCTAATCCTAAACTTAACCCTAAATCCTAACCTTAACACTAATGCTAACCCTAACTCTATCTTAACCATTATACTAACACTAACCTTATCATAGCCCTAATCTTAACCCTAACTCTATCCTGATCCTAACATAAATCCAAACACTAACCCTAGCCCTAACCATAACCATAACTCTATCCTAAATGTAACCCTAATGCTAACCCTAATTGAATACTGAACCTAATACCAAAACCATAAACATTAATCCTAACCCTAACCATAACACTAACCCTATCCTATCCCTAACTGTAAAACTAGCAGTAAAACTAACCCTAAATTTAATTGCTAACTTTAACACTAACTCTAACCCTAATCTAACCTAACTCTAAGACTAACACTAAGCCTAAACCCAAATCCTAACCCTAATTTAGCATTAATTCTATCCTAAAGCTAACCCTAATCCTAAACCTAACACTAACCCTAAATCATCCTGAACCCTAACCCTAATGCTAACACTAACTCTATCCTAACCCTGATCATAAACCTAACATTAAACCCATCCTTAAAGCTAAACCAAACCCTAACTGTATCACAAACATAACCCTAATCCTAACACTAAACAGGAACAGTAACACTAACCCAAAAAATGAATGCTAACCTGAACACCAACACTAACCCTAACTGTAACCTAACCCTAAGCTGAAAACTAAACATAACCTCTATCTTAAGCCCAACACTAACACAAAGTCTATCCTAACCCTAACCGTAAAACTAACTGTAACCCTATTATAACCTTAACCTTAACCTTTACTCTATCCTAACTCTAAACATAACACTAACAATTAACACTAATCTTAACACCAACACGGACCTTAATACTAGCGCTAATTCTGACACTATCCAAACCCTAACACTAACCCTAAAGACTAACCCTAACCCTTAACCTAACCTGACTCTCTCCTAACACTTTATCCTAACACTAACCTTAACTGTTACCCTAACCCTATCCTTATCCTAACGCAAATACTAACACTAACCCTAAGCCTAACCCTAATCCTAATGTTAACCCTAACCCAAACCCTAAAACTAACAAAAAGTGTATTCCTAAAATAAGAGTAATAATAATGCTAACACTAACTCAAACCTAAACCTAACTCTATCCTGACCCTAATCTAACCCCAACCCTAACACTATCAGTATGCTAACCCTAATCCTAAAATTAAAATAACCTAACACTATACTAAAAATAATCCAAACTCTAACCCTAACCCAAATACTAACCCTTAACACTAATATTAACACTAACTCTATCCCAAACACTAAACATAGCCCTAACACTAACCAAACCCTAAAGCTAACCCTAAACCTAGCACCGAAGTCTAGCCCTACCCTAACCCCAACCTAACTCTACCCTAAAGATATATCCTAACAGCAACCCTAATAGTAATGTAACCCTAACCCTAACCCTCACCATAAATCCTTAGAGTAAACTTAACACTAATTCCTGCAACTAAACCTAACTCTTCTCCTATCTACCCCTATGCTAAACCTAAAGTTAATCATTAACACTTTCTATCGCTAACCTTAATACCCACCCTAATGATAGGACTTATACACTGACCCTAATGGTAACCCTTCATCACCTTAACCCTAACATTGAACACAATATGGGTGATGATAATCCTAACTTAATCCCTGATTATTTGGATTCTAAGAGTGAGATCTTAATGGAGTAGAGCCATCTAAGGTCCAGTGGATTTGGGAAGTAGGGAACACTAAGCCTGTTCACACACACAAAAAGCACAGAACTCCTGCCAAAATTTCACTTTGGTAACCGAAGTGATTTATAAAGCCCCACAATGCCAAGAGGGCCAACTAAGTCTCCTAAGAGAAAGCATCTGTGAACTTGGTGACTTTCAGCTCATTGTACATAGTAACGGGAGAAGAATATTTTCTATCCCATTCATTCCTGTGGCAACAGAGCTGGTAACATGTTCTAAGCATCCAGGTTTCCTGGTAGAGCAGATTGTTTGTGCTCCATGATTTGTGTTTCTAAGAGTGAGTTCTTAATGGACAAGAGCCATCTAAGCTCCAGTTTCTTTGGGAAACAGGGCATTCCAATGCTTGTTTCCACATACAGTGAAACACAGAATTCTGGGTAAAACATCACTTTGGTAACCAAAGAAATTCAAAAGCCCCGCTACACCAAGAGTACATCATTCAGTCTGGTAACAAAAACCATTGATGAAGTTTGCGACTTTCCAGGTGGTTGGGCAATTAACTGGAGCAAGATGTTCACACTCCCATTAGTTTCTATCTTAACTGAGGTGGTAACATGGTCAAATCCTAACCCTAAGTCTACTTTAACCTTCACATTAACCAAAACTCTAACCCTAACACTAACCTTAACTCTATAATAAGCCTAACCTTAAGCCTAACTCTATCCTGACTTTAACCCACATTCTAAATCTAAAATTAACCCTAACCTTAACCCTAATTGTATCCGAACCTGACACTAAACCTATCCCAAACTGTACCCCTAACCTTAACTCTATGCTAACTCTAACCCTAACCTATCCATAACAGTAACCCTGAACTAACCATGGTGCTAAAACTACCACTAACCCTAACACTATTCTATAGATAAACCTAACTCTAACAGTAAAACTAAGCCTAAATGTTAACCCTAACCCAAAACCTAGCTTTAACTATTCTAACCCCTACCTGTACACTAACACTAATGCTAAATCCTAATCCTAACCCTAAGCATAACCCTAACTCAACCCTAACCCTAACCCTAACCGTAATCCTAAATCCTAACCTTAACCCAAAACCTAGCCCTAACTCAATCCTAAATGCAAACTTAATCCTAACCCTAACCCTAACACTAACACTAACTAACTCTCTCTGTTACCCTTAACTTATCATAACCCTAACCCTAACTCTATCCTAACTCTAACATTAAGCTTCCCCTAATCCTAAACCTCATCCTATACACTAACCCTAACCCTAACCTTAACCCCAACTTTATAATAACCCTGATCCTAAACCTAACCCTAACCATACCCCTATCTGTAACTCTATGCTAACTCTAACCCTATCCATAAACGTAAACCTAACCCTAAAATCTCCCTAGACCTAAACCTATCCCTAACCCGAACACTATTGTAAAAATAAACCTAAGATTAAACCTAACACTAAACCTCATTCCTAACCCTAACAAAAACCCTGGCCTTAACTCTATCCTAACCCTTACAGCTTTACTAAAACTAATGCTAAATCCTAATTATCACTCTTAGCATAACCTTAAAGCTATCATAGCCCTAAGGATAACCCCTATACCCTGACCCTAACCTAATCTAACCATAACCAAAACAATAACACTAATAATAACTCCAACTCTAACTCAATCCTAACCCTAACCCTAATAGTAATCACAACGCTAACCCTAACACTAACTCTAGCCTAACCCTAACCCTAATTCTAACACTAAATCTATCTGAAAACTAATGTGAACCCTAACCTTAACCCTAACCATAAAGCTAACTCTATTCTAATCAAACCAAACACTAACCCTAATTCTATCCTATCCCTACTCATATCTGTAAACCAAGCCCTAACTCTATCTCAAACCTTAACCCTAAATCTAGCCAAATTGAAACCCTAAACCTACCACTAAACTAAACCTAACCCCAAATCTAACCCTAACCCTAATCCTAACATAAACCCTATCCCTAACTCTATCAAACCCTCACCATAACAAAACCCTAAATCCTAATCTTAATCCTAACCCTAATCCTATCAAAACCCTAACCCTAACCCTAAATGCTAATCCTAGCCGAAACCCTAACCATTACCCAATAATAACTTTAACCCTAAACCTAAACCTAATCCTAGCACAAACCTGAACACTGAACTTAACCTTAAATCTATCCTAAACCAAACCCTATACTTAACCCTAACAAAATCCTAAACCTATCCCTAACCCTAATCCTAATACTAACTGTACCCTTAACACTAACCCTAACCCTCACTGTATCCTAAACCTAACCCTAACCCTAATACTAACCCTAACAATAACACTCAAAGTGAATCTTAACCTTAAAACCAAACCTAACCCTAACTCTAACCTAACCCAAAGCTGAACAACAATCATAAACCTAAATCCTAACCTTAATGCTAACATTAACTATATCCTAACACTAGCCCTAACCCTGACTCTAAAACTGTACTTACTCTATCCCTAAATCTAACTCTGTCCTAACCCTAAACCTAACACTAACCCTAAATCTTAATGCTTATCTTAACACCAGCTCTGACCCTAACACTAACCCTAACCCTAACACTATCCAAAACCTAACCTTAATCATAAACTGAACTGTAAAGGCTAACTCTAACCCTAAACCTAAACTAAATCTATCCTAAGCCTAACTGTATCCTAACACCAACTCTAACACTATATCTAAGCCTTAACACAAATCTTAAAATTAACTCTAACCTCACTAATCCTAACACTAAAAGAATAAAAACCATAAGCCTAAACCTAAACTTTACCCTAAAGTAAAACCCTAACATTAACCCTAACACCTACCCTAAATCCTACTTTGACACTAAACCTAACCCTAAGTCTGTCCTAATCACTACCTTAACACTAACCCTAAAACTAACCTTATCATGAACCTAACCTTAAGCCTAACTCTGTTCTGACCCTAACCCAACATCTAACATTAACCCTAATCCTAACTTCAACACTAACTCTATCTGAAACCAAACCCAATCATTAACCATATGCCTATCCTAATCCTAACCATAAAACTAACAGTAACAATAACCCTAAAATTAAGTCCTAACATTAACACTAGCCCTACCCCTAAACCTAACCCTATCATAAGCCTAACATTAACCCTAGTTCTATCTTGACCCTAGTCCAAATCCTAACACTAACCATAAACATATCACTAACCCTAACCCTAACTCTACCATAACCCTTACCTTAACCCTAACTCTATCCTATCCCTGACACTGAACTTAACCCTAAACTTAACCATAACTGTATCTGTATGCTAACTCTAACCCTAACCCTTAAAAAAACCTAGCCTTAAATGTATCAGTAACCCAAACACTGTTCTAAAATAAACCTAACACGAACTCTAACCCTAAGTGTAAATCCTAACCCTAACAAACCCTAGCCATACCTATCCTAAACCTAACCCTTACACTAATCCCAATGCTAAATACTAATCCTAACCCTAAGCATAATACTAACCCTATCATAACTCTAACCCTAAAGTTAAAACTAAATTCTAACCCCAACACCAACCCTAGCCATTACTCTATCCAAACCCTAACCCTAACACTAATCCAAATGAAACCCTAAATCATACCCTAAACCTAACCATAACCATAACCCTAATATTAACATTAACACTAACAATAACTCAATCCTAAACGTAATTCTAACAGTAACACGAACCCTAACACTAACCCTATCATAACCCTATCCCTAACCCTAATCTAACTGTAAATCTATACTGACCCTATTCCTAACACTAACCCTAAACTCTAACACTAACTCTAAACTTAACCCTAAATGTATCTTAACCCCAAACCTAACTCTAACACATATGGTACCCCTAAACCTGACACTAACTCTATCCTAAACCTAATGCTATTACTAACCCTAACCGTACCCCAAAACCTGACACTAACTCTATCCTAAATCTAATGCTATTACTAACCCTAGCCGTACCACTAAGCATAACTCTATCCTAACCATAACATTAACACTAACTCTATCCTAACCCTAAACCCAAAACTAACACTAAAGCTAACACTATACTAGAAATAATCCCAACCCTAACACTAACCCTAACCCTAAATCCTAACACTAAGCGAAAGCCTATCCCTAACTCTATCCTAAACATAACCCTAAATGTATCCTGAACCTAACACTTACCATAACCCTAAACATTAACCCTAACCCTATCATAACCCTAAACCTAACCTTAACCCTAAATCCTAATTGTAACCCAAAGGCTAGCTCTAATTCTATCCTAAACCCAAACCTCACCAAATCCCTAAACCTAATTCTGACCCTAACAGTAAGCCAAACCCAAACCATAACCCTAACTGTAACACTAACACTAACACTAGCACTAATACTAATCCCAAACCTCACTGAATCCAAACCCTAATCCTATCAGTTACCCTAATGCTAACCCAAAACCGATAATCACCTTAACCCTAACTCTATCCTTACCCTAACTCTATACTGAACCTAATCCTGACCCTAACCCTAAACACTAACCATAAATCCTAAACATAACCCGAAATCTATGCCTAAATCTTTCCTAAACCAAACCCTAACACTAACCCTAACCCTAACTCTATCCTGAGCCTAACACTTACCATAAACGTAAACTTTAATACTTACCCTAATCCTCACAGTGAAATCAACCATAATCCTAACCTGAACCCTAACACTATCCAAAACCAAACACTATCCGTAAACCTAACCCTATCCTAATCCTAAATGTAAAACGATAGCAACCCTAACACCAAAACTAAATCCTAATCTTAACAATAACCCTAACCTTAACTCTAATCTAACACTAAGCCTACCACTAACCTTAGCACTAAATTCTAACCCTAATCATAACCCTACCTCTATCCTAAATCTATCCCTAACCCTAACCCTAAAAATAAGACTAACACCAAATCCTCACCCAAACCCTCACCTTAAACCTGTCCTAACCCAAACCCTAACACTAACCCTAACTCTGTCCTCACCCAGACCACAATCCTAACCATGACCCTAAACACTAATCTTAACCCTAACACTAACAATTATACTAACCATAACACGAATCCTAACCCTAACTCCATCCTACACTTAACCCTTAACATAACACTAACTCTATGTAAAAACTAACACTAACCCTAATCTTAAGCATAACCATAAAGCTAACTATGTCCTAACCAAACCAAACACTAACCCTTATTTTATCCTATCCCTAACCCTAAGTGTAACCGTACCCCTACTGCTAACTCTAACCTTAAACCTAAATCTAGCTGAATCCAAACCCTAAACCTAACCCTAATGCAAACCCTAATCCAAAACATAACCCTAAACCTAATCCTAACCCAAACACTATGCCTAACTCTATCCTAATCCTGACCTTAACACTAATCCTAAACCTAAGTCAAGCCCTAACCCTAAACTGAAATCCTAAGCTTAAACTAACTTTTACCCTAACCTAGCCTAACCCAAAGCCTAACCCTAACCCTAAGTCCTAACCTAACCCTAACCATAACCATAACTCTAACTTAACCCTATTGTTAACTGTAACAATAAACCTAACACTAAAGCTAAATCCTAAACACAACCCTAACCCTAACACTTTCCTAACTATAACTATAACCCTAACTGTGTCTTAACCCTGAACCCAATCTAAACTTAAACATAAACGTAAACACTAATCTGAACCCTTACAATAACCCTAATGCTACCTCAATCCTAACACCAACACTAACTCTATCTTAAAACTAATTATAAAATTAACCTTAGCCATAATCATAAAGCTAACTTTATCCTAATCAAAACAAACCCTAACCTAATTCTATCATAACCTTACCCCTAAGCATAACATTACCCATAATCCTAACTATAACATTGGACCTAAAACTAGCCAAACTCAAACCCTAAACCTAACCTAACCTAACCCTAACCCTAACCCTAATCTTAATCCAAACCATATCCTTACCCAGATCCTAACACTAACCCTAACCATAAATCCTAATTGTAACCCTAGCCTTAACCCTATCATAACCTTAACACTAACCCTCACACTAAATCCTAATACCCTAACCATAACCATAACCCTATCATAACCCTAATCCTAACCCTAATCCTAACACTAACACTAACCTGAACCATAAATTTAACCCTAAATTTATCCAAACCCAAACTATATGCCTAGCATTATCCAAAAACTATCCCTAACCCTAAAACTAACACTACAATATCCCAACACTAACCCTTACCCTACTGTATAATAAACCTAACCCTAACACTAAACAATAACACCAACCCTAGAATTGAAGCCTAACCTTAACACCACCCTAACTGTAACTCTAAGCTGAATACTAACACTAACCCTATATCCTTACCTTCCCACTAACACTAACTCTGTTGTAACCGTAAAGTTCACACTAACACTAAGCCTATTCTAACTCTAACGCTAATACCAACTCTATCCTAACCCTAACCCTAACACTTACCCTAAGCCTTAACACTAATCTTGTCACTAACCCTAACCCTAACACTAACCATAACCATAACAGTATCCAAACCCTAACACTAACCCTAACCCTAATCCTCCACACTAACCCTTATCCTATCCTAACTGTATCCTAACTCTTACCCTAACACAATCCCTAACCCTTAACACTAATCTTATCAATAACTCTAACACTAACACTCACCATAACCCTAAAACTATACAAAGCATAACCCTAACCATATATCTTAACCCTTACCCTAAACAATTCCTAAAACCTATTCTAAACCTAACCCTAACCCTCACCCTAAATCCTTCTATTAAACCTAACACTAACTCTAACCCCTAATTCTAACCCTTTCTGTATCTACCCCTATGCTAACCCTAAATCTAAACAATAACCATAACACTTTCTATCCTTAACCCTAATGATATCCCTAATGATAACACCTATACCCTCACCCTAACCCTAACTCTAACCATAACCCTGTCTCACAATAACCCTAACCCTGACACAATATCCCTAACACTAATTATAAACCTACCCCTGATTATTTGGATACTAAGAATGAGACCATAATGGAGAAGAGCCATCTCAGGTCCAGCTGATTTGGGAAGCAGGGAACACTGAAGCCCATTCACACATACAGCACAGCACAGAAATAACACCAAAACTTTACTTTAGTAACCGATGTAATTAGAAAAGCCCCACTATGCCAAGAGTGGAAATTCAATCTCCTAAGAGAAAGCATCTGTGAAGTTGATGACTTTCCAGCTCATTGTTCAGAGGAGCAGGAGAAGGATGTTTTCTCTCCCATTCATTCAAAAGGGAACCAACCTGGAAACAGGTTCTAAGCACCCAGGTTTCCTAGTCAAGGTGATTGTTTCTGCTCTATGATTTGAGTTTCTGAAAGTGAGTTCTTAATGGAGAAGAACCAGTTAAGCTCCACCTTCTTGGGGAAGCAGGGCATTCCCAAGCCTATTCTCGCATACAGAAAAATATAGAACTCAGGCTAAAACGTGACTTTGGTAACCAAAGTGATATGCAAAGCCACACTAAACCACGAGTAGCAACTCATTCACTCTTGTAAGAGAAAGCATCAGTAAAGTTGGTGACTTTACAGTTCTTGTGTGGAGGAAATGGAGAAGCATATTTTCTCTCCCATTCATTCCTAGGGAACAGACCTCATAACATGTTCTAAGCATCCATGTTTCCCAATTGCTTCTGCTCCATGATTTATGTAAGAGTGAGTTCATGGGGCTGGGAAGATGGCTCAGTAGAATTAGGATTTTTCCTGGCAAGCACAAGGGCCTGAGTTGAATCCCCAGTTCCACTAAAAATTAATAATAATAATAATAATAATAATAATAATAATGACCACAACAGTGAGTTCTTAACAGAGAAGAGCTAGCTAAGCTCTTTCTTCTTTGGGAAGCATGGCACTCCCATGCCTATTCCCTCATAGAGCAAAATACAGAACTCTGGCTAAAACATCACTTTGGTAACCGAAGTAATTCTCAAAGCCCCACTATGCCAAGAGTGGCAACTCATTCAGTTTCCTAGAGAATGTATCTGGGAAGATGACGATTTTCCAACTCTGTGAAGAGCAATTGAGAAGCATGTTTTCTCTCCCAATCATTATTATGGGAACTGAGCTGGTAACATGATCTAAGCATCCAGGTTTCCTGGAAGAGCTGATTTCTTCTGATCCAAGATTTATGTGTCTAAGACTGAGTTCTTAATGGAGAAGAGCCAGCTAAGCTCCAGCATCTTTGGGAAGCAGGGCATTCATATGCCTGCTCCCAGGGATTAGGAGATGGTTCAGTAGAATAAGCCCATCCCTGGTAAGCACAAGGATGTGAGTTCAATCCTCTCTTCAACCAACCAAAAAAAAAATGCATGTTTCCGCATACAGCGAAGCACAAATCTCTAGCTAAAATTTCACTTTGCTAACAGAACCAATTTGCAAAGAGGCACTATGCCATGAATGGCAACTCAGTCAATCACTTAAGAGAAACCTTTGGTAAGTTTGCGACTTTACAGCACGATGCTGAGAGGAACTGGAGTAAGATGTTTTCTCTCCCATTTGCTTCTACCTTAACAGAAGTGGTAACTTATTCAAACACTAGGCTAATTCTCTTTTAACCCTCACACTAACCCACATATTAACCCTAACCCTAACCCTAAGCCTAACTCTAACCTTAACTAATCCTAACCGCAACACTAATGCTAACCATAACTCTATGCTAATCCTAAACTTAACCCTAATTCTATCCTGACTGACCCTAACTCGAATCATAGCATTAGGCTACCCCTAACCCTAAAACTAACTGTATACAAATATTGACTCTAAACTTAACCACAAACTTCAATGCTATGCTGATTCTAACCCTAAACCCACCAAAACCCTAACCCTAAACTAGCCCTAGCTTTAAACATACCTCTAATGCAAATACTATTCTAAAAATAAACTTAACATTAACACTAACACTAGCTCTAAATCCTAACCCTAAACCAAAACTTTGTCGTAACTCTATAATAACACTAAAACTTACACTAACGCTAATGTGAAATTCTAATCCTAACCCTCAGCATAACCCTAACCCTATCATAACCCTAACCTTAAAATTAATCCTAAGTCCTAAGCACATCCCAAACCTTAGCCCTAACTCTATCCTAACCCTAATGCTAAACCTAAACCTAACTTTAACCCTAACCATATCCCTAACACAAACATTAATACTAACACTAACAATAACTCAATCCTAACCCTAACAGTAACCCTAACCCTTACACTAAACCAATCATAACCGTACCCTACATCTATCCTAATCTTAACTGACACTAATCAGTTATTATTCTGACCCTAATCTCAACCCCAAACCTAAATACTAACCCTAAACTTTACTTTAAACCTAAATGTATCCGAAACCAAAATCTAAATCTAAAATTTCCCAAACCCTAACCCCAACCCTAATTCTATTCTGAACCTAACCCTAACACTAACTATGACACAGTCCCTAATTTAAACTCTATCCTAACCATAACCCTCACCCTAACCCTAACTCAATTCTAAACTGAACACTTACCATAACCCTAAACTATAACCTTAACCCTAATCCTAACACTAACAGTATCCCTAACCCTAACCTGAACCCTAACTCTATCCAAACCAAATCCTATCCCTAACTCTAACCTTCTCCTAACCCTGACTGTAAACTTAACAGTAACCCTAACCCTGAGCCTAAATCCTCACACTAACACTAAGCCTAAACCTAAATCAAAGGGTAGATGAAACAATAACCCCAAATCCTAACCCTAACTGTAACCCTAACTCTATCTTAAACCTATCCCTAACACTAATCTTAAACTTAAAAATAAACCCAAATCCTAACCCCAACCTTAACCATAAACCTGTCATTTGCTAACCCTTATGCTAAGCTTAACCCTAACTCTGTCCTAAATCTGACCCCAATCTTAACGCTAACACTAAGCACTAATCTTAATGCTAATGCTAATGCTAACACTAACACTAACACTAACTCAATCTTAGTCTTAACACTATCTTAAAAATTAGGATAACATTAACTTTGACCATAACCATAAATCTAACACTATCCTAACCAAATGAAACTCTAAACCTAATTCTATCCTAACCCTACCTCTCACAGCAACCCTATCCCTAACTCTAACTTTAACTGTAAACCGAAATCTAGCAGAAGCCAAACACTAATCCTAATCATAACTTAACCGTAACAGTAACCCAAACCGTATCATAACCTTAACCCTGAATCTATCCTAACTATAACAATACCCTGACCCTAATCCTATCCCTAAACCTAAACACTAACCTTACCATTAACCTTAACCCTAAACGTTTCTGAATCCAAAGCCTAAATCTAACACTTACCCTAACCCTAAGTGTAACCCTAACTTTATCCTAAACCTAACACTAAACCTTATGATAACTGTAATTCTATCCTAATCCTAACCGTAACACTAACCCTATCCTAACCTTAACCCTAATCTGAACCTAAACCCTATCCCTACTTCTATCCTAAACCTGACCTAAACACTAACCCTAACACTAAATCCTAATCGTAAACCTAACCCTAATCCTATCATAACTCTAACCCTAAACCTAATACTAAATCTGGATCACAAACCTAAACCTAACTATAACTGCATCATCACACAAACCCTAACCATAATCCTAACACTAACACTAACTGAACTCTTAACACTAATCTTAATACTAACTCTA
>NDGM011142714.1:0-14101 GCA_002564305.1 Octomys mimax | reverse complement strand
AAAGGAATATAAAACTATTTATTGACCACTGCTCACCATTATTTACAATAAAGTAAACAATATGCATTAGGGTAATATTCTGACTACTACAAAGTTGTTTTCTTGGTTTCTGCTGAAAACAGTAACCTGAATACTGAAAAGATTGAGCCTACATGTAAGGAACAAGCTGGGGTCAAGAAAAAACACGCAGGCCAACAGTTTAGATTATAAGTTTGTCCACTTATTTATTCTAGGTCCTAAATTGTGAACACCGCCAGTCACCGAGTAGGTTTCCGTGAGCCAAGTCTTAAGACATATATGAATCCTGACTTTTGAGTGCAGATTTCAACTTGCTGTGAAGTAATGAGTCTTGAGGAATTTTTAATGTCCCCATGTTACATCTTCCTTAGAGATTTCAAACAAACCAAGTTTTGACTTGCTACCTTATTTGGGTGGGAAATCTCTTGGTAGAGATGAGAATTTTTTTTTTTTCCTCTTTTGAGACAGAGTCTTGCTATGCAGTTCAGGCTGACCTTGTGCTCACTTTGTAGCCCAGGCTGGTCTTGAACTTCCAAGATAAGGATATATTTGGAATCATATCATAATACATTCTTCTCTGATGGTGGTTTGAGCTTGTCTTCTTGTCTGGGGCTGCTCTGAACATCTATAATTCTTTTTTTTAAAATGTCATATCTGATAAGTAGGTTAGATAAGAATACTCTGTTTTTATAAATGTCATTCTGTTAATTCCATAGCAGCATTCATTTTTTAAAATTAATTAATTAATTTATTTATTTTAGTGTATTTTGTTGTAGGGTCTCACTATGTAGCTTGGACTCATAGTGATCCTCCTGCTTTCAGCCTTCCCAGCCCTGGAACTGCAGGCATGTACTACTACGCTGGACTCTGGCCAGCTCAGCCTGTCCTGGGGGCGGGGTTGGCTCATAATGTGGTTCTAGGGATCGAGCTGTGGTCCCTGCACTTGCCTAAACAGGTGCTTGGTCCACTGAGCTCTCTCTCCAGTCCCCATGGTTTTTCTTTACATTTTTTTACTCTCTGTATTTTGACCATAACTCTGTAAACTATACTCAAAGAACTGCTTTAGAAAATAAAAAGATGGATCATTGTTTCAAATGGGGTACTAATTTCATAGGGATTAATGGCAAGGTGTTTTCATAGTTATTATTATTTTTTTAACCTTTTATTTATTTGGTACAGGTTCTCATTACTCAGCTTGGACTGTAGTGATGATCCTGTCTCAAGCTCCCCAGTGCTGGGTTTACAGGCGTACTCCATCATGCCCAGTTTTGGTAGCTGGCTCCAAGTGCCTGTGTTGTTTTTGGGCCAGAATGCCATGCACTACCAGAGATTGAACCCAAGTTTTTGTGTTTGCCTGGAAGCACCCTAAGACTACCGGACCATCTCTCCAGCCCTACAGTTAATTTTGTTAGTTTTGTTAATTTTTACATTTTGTTTTGTTTTGTTTTGAGAAAGGGCCTTGCTATGTAGTTCTGGCTAGCTCAGAACTCAGTGAATCCTGGCCCAGCTTTCCCAGTGCGGGGATAACAGGTGTGTGATACCAAATCAGGTATACTTTTTTATGCATATGTTTTTTAACATTCACTGTGAAGGAATCTGACCACTGCTATCCTGACTAGAGATCCTTTTTATTTTCCTCCCAATAAACTTCACCTAGTGTTGCAGATCCTTATCATGGGCCTGGCTGTTGATATCAACTCACATGATTATCCAGTCTTGCTGCTAATATCACTTGCTACTTCCTGAAAACTCACACACCTAGTCCTTTGAACAAGCATCAGTACTAGGAACCACAACCCCTTTCAATGAATTTCTTGGCCCCACTAACAACCCTGTAAAAGACCATGTTCTGTAGGGCAGTTACTACTCTGGTTAGAGTGCCAGTGTAGTCCCTCGCAGGTTTGTGCTGAAGTAAACCTATTCTGTGGAGCTTGTACCTCTGTTGATTTTCTTTCTTTTCCCAAACATCCTGTAAATTTTGATCATCTCCCTTTTATTTTCTTGCTGTGGTGTTTTTTGTTGGTATATAGGGATAGATATTACTAACTGGGAAGACAGTCTTTTTCTATTTAGAGAAGACTATACATACCCATGAAAGCAATCTAGAGGAAGCTGTATTCCCAGGAAGAATAGTGTTTTGCAGGTAGCCAGGAGGATGAAGGCAATGCTTAGGAAAGTGAGTTGTAACAGGAATCACTACAGTATGTGTAGTTGGCTATAGTCTGTCATTTTTTTGCTAATGCCTCACAATTAATTTCATTACAGTCCTTCACTCTTATCTGCATCTGCCAATATGTCAATGGTGATCAAATTGAATGTTTGCTATATAAAGGTCTATATAACCACTTCCAGAACAAAGTAATATAATTGTAAAATATTGACACTGTTGCAAATGTTGCTATAAATATTAGTGAGAATTCTTTACAGTTATCGACTGAAAAAATGTAAATAATCCTGATGGGGAGTTGGTTTATTAAAGGGTCTTTCTGTCTGAAAGAAAGTTAAAGGAAGTAGAGCTGCTCAGTGATGCTGTGTATCCTCTCTAGATGTATTTTCATTCACCTATTTATATGGAGAATGTAGTCACTAAGAGATCTGAGATCCAGAGAAATTTAAGCTGCGTGACCAGGGAAGTGTGGAAAGAATTTTATTCAAACCATTCCATTGTAAAAGATCTCAAAGAAAACATCCAATTGTTTCAAATTATGCTATTTAACCGTCCATCAGCAGTTTATTTGATCACATTATTGTAATAAATAAAAGCTTGTCTACATTGGTTAGCTTTCTCTTTGCTGAGAAAAACACTGTTGACATCCAGATTTTGAAAAGAATACATGATCAAAACATAAAACATAAAAAAAGGAGTTTTAGTGTCCAAAGTAAAAGAATAAATTCTAAATTTATACAAAAATGTTACTGTATTATGAGAAAATAAGCTATAATTTTTGAATGACAATTTTTGAATGAAAAGTATCAATATCACTAATGGTATCCATTATAGTCATAGAGTAAAAACAAAATAAAATAAAAATATACCCATGGCATGCATATGCACACACACTTTTCTTCTGAGTGGCTGGGTTTGTGAGCTTTTGCACAAAGTTGATTCCTCTTGGAACTTTGGAGATTGACCTTAGCGTGTTTAACAGTACTTCATAGCTTCCTAGGCTCAACAATTTAATTCATTCTAAGTTAATCTATCCATAATCATTCTGGACGAGTCATCAGTACTCTGACAGTCTTTGTGGAGTTGTAGAAATTAATTACTCTCTCCTGTTTGATATTCCAAATTAGCAATGAGTTTGATCCCTGCTAGTCAATGATCTTTGGCAGCTACCAAGTTGAGTGAACAAATCACCAACTGGCGAGACAAAGAGATTTGAATCTGTCTTTTATTCAGTGTTCGACCAACAATACTTTGTAGTCAGTGATCTTGTAGTGCTGTGAAATTTAAATTGAATAGCTATGGAAATTTCATGATTGCACCATTTCTCAATTTTGAACCATTATTCATATAACATTTTAAAAAGTAAGGAGTTTGAATAATAATTTCATGCCTATATGTAAATATAAGTGCATATTACACTATAATACTAGACTTTTAAAGATATGACTTGGTGCTACTAAAAGTGATATAGGAAGATAGTAACCACTCACTAGCTCTACATTTATTCTCCTATGCATGCTTCTCTCTTTTGATGCACATATCTGGCTTGGTTTTGTGGATGGCCATTGGCATGGAGATAACTGGCCAAATGCTGGGGAAATATAAGATATAATGAAAAGAAATATAAGATGAAATGGAGTTATAGGTTGACTATGGGATGAAACGGTGACATCATCATAGTACCTCCGTGGTTGTGTTCTGAATGCACAGATGCTTAGGCACTGTGGTAGGACACTGAAAACAGGAAGAAAATTGGGGCCAAAGTCTCATTACTGGAAATTTTCATTTGCCTTTATGATATTAAAATAGGAATTTTGAAGAGCCAAAAGTTAAAATGTTTAGATGGAGATAAGAGGTTTTACATCTTCAGCAGTATTTTATATGTATTTAATATAGGTTTAGATCTTCAACCATGTATTCCAACTCATATATGGAGATGTACATTAACTGCTATGTTACAAAGACATGGACAAAAGAGAATAAATATATTTTGTTTAGTTTGAATTTGTCTGGTAATTCATGTTATTAATGTATGATGCTGAGAATTGTCTCTATCACAATTTTTCAATTAAAATTTTAGGAGCTATGGAAAAATGAACAATATATTAGATCTTTATAAAGTTATACTATAACATAAAACTTTTTGTTTACTACCTTCACATTTATCTGTTTTATTATAAAACTTTGATAACGGAAATTAGGTCTTCAATTTACAAATGGAAAACTGTATAAAAATTTTTAAGAGATGGGAATTATATGATGTATACTTTTCTGTTTATACACTCATACATTTATGTATATATAATTACATTCATGAATTATATATTTACACATTTATATTTCTACTCTTTTTATAAGAAAATAAGCTAATCTACTATGTATAATCTTAAAACACTATTCAAAGAAACATAATACAATAATTACTCAGACAAGATGTTTTCTCTTATTTCTTCAGTTGGAGGGACTTTATTTAGCAATTCCTACAAAGTAAAACACTATAAAGATTATTTAGTCTCTAATGTAGGCTAAATTTTTGACAATGTCACAAATCACATGGACAATTAATCTCTATTAAGCTCCAGCTAAGAGCTAGTTAGGGGCTGTGCCAATATTTACTTCTGTTCTTTGAGGGTTTGTTTTTTTTTTTTTCTTTATTAAACAACCTGAATATCATAAATAGATTTAGTTTTTCATAGTTCGGTTCTTGCCGGTTCAAAAACATTTTCCAGGTAGATGGCTCAGTGGAATAAGCGCTTCCCTGGCAATAAGGGCCTGAGTTCAATCCACAGTTCTGCCAAAAAACAAAAACAAAAACAACCAAAGGAAAATAAAAATGTTTTCGTATATTTGAAAAGAAATTTATATCAAAAGCAAATTATAACAGCAATCACAATCTAAAATCACTCTGACAATCTATTAGTTTCATTCTGAAAATACCAGTGGACTGATTAAACTGAAAACAACTTGTGATGCTATAAAATCTTCAAATTACTTCCACACGCTGAGTAGGGCTGCCTATAGAAAAGATAAGACAAATACTATTTGTGTTGAGCTATTTCAGAATATCAATATTATTATATTCATAATTTGTAAAATACTCCTAAGCATAGTTCCTAAATATATCTGCCTTGTTTTAATCTTTAAAATGCATAGCTTCCTGTTCCTTTAAAATGCCATTTCAAATTCTAACATTCCCAACCTGTTCATTGATCATATATTCACTAAGAATATTCACTCCCCTATATTTTCTAGGGATATATTTTATGTTAGCTTCTCTGTTAATTACCATGTTATGAAAAGATAAAGCATACAGTGTAGCTACTTAGGGAAGCATAATTATAGCTACTAAGCATTGCTGAGGTAGCAGACCAGGGATATATCACTCAGGTTTATTGTTTCCTTTAGTATTTAATGGAGTCATTCCCAGTATTTCATGTTCTATACTTTAAGCATGTCTCGATATTCAGTGTTGTTTGTGTCTCCTCTATTTCCTACAATCTTGCCACTATAGTACATGCTGGGAACACATTTCATCATCAGCATCTACATTTCCTTATCTGAAAAGTCTATGTGGATTTTGGATTCCTCTTTAGCTAACTTTGTAGTAAGCTAGACACACCAGAGAGTGTAGGAGTCAATAAAACAGTGGAAAAAATTTCCTATAAAGGAATATTCACAAGACCAATTGATTAATAAATCTATCAGTTCAAATGAAGTAAATACATTTAAAATATTATATGTATAGTGAAAATGTGAATATAAATATGAGGTTTTTTATAGCTTAGTGGAAGTAAAGAATTAAAGAGAGAAATTAATAAAGTTAGGGTTATCTATTTCTTATTCACTAAGCCCCCAGTATATTACATGAAATTGGTAGGTGATAAGAATTACTAATCATTGTAAAGGAAAAGATTAGATAATTATTGAGTCTTTTTCTAAAGACATGTTAGTGCTACAGCATTTGAGACTATGCTACATAGGCCATTTATTGGTTAAGAAAATGTGCCACTTCTCAATGGTAGAAGGTATCTGACTTTAGAAACATTAGGTGTCTCAAGTAAAAGACCTACTTAATATAGCACAAGGGTATAATGTTGAATGACTATCAGATTAAAGGTGATTGTGATTTATAACACCTGAAAGACATCATGAGCTTTAGAGAAGAGATACGAGCAGGGCCCAGGCTGTTTCCTGCAGTGCAGTAGTTGTTAGCGTAGCAAAAAGGTTACTGCCATTCATTTAAACAAAATGGGCATTTTATGTACCTTCACTGTCAGACAAGATGCTGTTGAGCAATGCTTTTGTCGAACATTATAAAGGGCATGAGTAATGGGGGTGGGGGAGGAAGCAAAGAGAGAGAAAAAGCTATTTCATCTATTGATAGCCAACCCAAGAGAAAAGCTATTCTCTCGAGCTTGATATCAAGTGACTTTTTAAATGACCCTAGCACTTTCTCCTCAAAGAATGTCATTCTAGGTGGGAAATTCAAGCATTTATTATTGTGTCAATGGGGAACTAAAAAAAAAATACCATGAAGGTTTTCTTGCAGTATGCTATTTCACTAGACTCAGCACAAAGAAAATTGGAATCCCTGTATTATTGAGCAGGATTCTCTGATTGGAAAGTATCAGCAACCCCAGTCACATGAATGAATCAAACTTCAGATCCTACCATGACCAAAAGACTGAAATAAACCATATCTCACTCTTGCATTCACAGAGGAATATATTATTGGCAATGACTCACTGGCTTAAGTTTGAAATAATAATTATGACACAACGATTGTCATAGATTAGTTTTTTGAGGATTTACCTTTTGCTAGAATGACTTGTTAAATATTTTGAAATTGTTAGTTCATGTTATTCTCAGAGCTACCTAATATCAATAATGATTACTACTTATATTTCAAAAGCAGGAGGGCTGGAGAGATAGCTCAACATACTAAACACCTTCTTAGGCAAGTACAGGGACCAGGGTTCAATCCCAGGCACCACATGCCATGCAAGCACTGCACCCAGGCACAATGAGCGACCACTAAGATGGGGTGTGGTGGCCCATACCTGTAATCCCAGCCCTGGGGAGGCTGACACAGGAGGCTCATTATGAGTCCGAGCTGCATAGTGAGACCTTGTAACAAATACAGTAATTTTTTTTTTTTTAATGCAGGAAAAAGAAAATTTTAGAGTGGCTAAATAACAAGGGGGTACCATCACTATCAAATTCTAATAGGACTAAATAGAGCAGCAGAAAGACTTAGCGTTCCTTTCAAGTGTAAACATAATTTACAATTAAATTTTATTTCTCTTATAATAAAATGAAAGAAAAGAATATTTGAGTGAGCTTCATTCATATAATATTGAAAATTATTTCTCTTCACACACATTTGGGACATAAGAGATCTGAGCGATATAGTAGGAACATGTGTCACTATTTAATAAGGCAAAATTCTTTATTTGTAAGCAGGCAAAACACCAATTTCTGTATTTGCATCAAAGTAGGCAAAGCACAGCCTTCAGTAGTAGAATGCTTCTTGCTGCTTTAATTGTGGGAAGGCAAATAAAAATTCATTTTCTAGCAGATTATCTTCAAATTCTTTCAGCAGACTCATTTGAGACATGAAAGTAACCAAACTACAAGAAGCATCGTCAAGTATTTTTTTTTTTTAATTTTAGAAATCTGTTTCACTGATTTGCTTTCACTTTGTCCATGAATTTCAGAACATTTGGTACAATTTTGATATAGGCATATGAGAATAAACTCTAAATCATGATCCTGTGTCTTAGAAAACAAAAGTTGATAAGCAAAGCTGCTCCCTGTTTTGAGGTTTTTTTTTTTTTTGTTTTTTTTTGTTGTTGTTTTTTATCGGGGATCAAACTCAGAACTCAGGACCTCACACTTGCCGAGAAGGTGCTTATGCCACCAAGCTATCTCCCTGGCTGTTGGCTGTTTTAGATCTGACATTCAATGATGGGAAATGTCTCACTGGGCTGGTCACAGACCTCCTTGCATGAATGCTTCTATCGCATGAGTGAAAGGTCTTCAGTGACTGAAATAAATGGAAGAGTATAAATTAACTTCTGCATTTCATAACCATAATATAATTGGCAATCTATGCAAATCACTTTTCACACTAACTGCTCCATGCAGTTTTGCTATATACATTCAAAACATTTTTGGTATGATTATTCCTAGCTAAAATAAGACATACAAACCATCATCTGGAAAAATAAATATTCCTTAGAAGTAGGCAATGTGATGGAAGAATGCTAATGGTAGAAAAATTGAGAGCGTGTAATACCATGACAGAAGAAGGCACAGGAGTAGGTGGAGACAGAGCAGCCATGGATTTAAAAACTTCAGACTTAATTTGAAGTGGTCACTTGTGATGCAGCTTGATATGAAGTACATGCTAGAGCTTAGCAGGACTCCATAATTGCATGAAGCTGTGCTCCATGCCAAAGGGAATGAACAAAACGTATATTTTGAGAACAAAATCACCATTGACTCTATATTTAAAATTACATCCAAAGTGCACAATCAGATCAATTTTGCTTTTAGTGAAGCTCTAGGCAAGATCATATTCTAAAAGAATATCAACAAATTGAGGGTGGATCATCTAAAGAAAAGGAAACATAAAAATATACCATGTCTATGAGAAGAGAATTGAGGATTTTAATTTATTACATAGTTTGTGCTAAGAAGTAAGGAAATTGGAAAAAAAGATTAAATTTTTGACTAAAGAGCGATATTTAAATAGAATAGTTTAAGGAGATGATGATGCGACTATAACTACAATGTGTTCAGAGGCCTTCTATTTCAAGGCAGTATAATTTAAACGTTCTTAAAATTTACAAAGGTCACTTTAGGAAATTACACAATGCCTCACTTTTACATTAGGGTTGGAACTGAAATGGCCCAAATTATACAGTGGAGATCACAGGATAGCTTTAATTCACAGACACTATAGGTGCATAGGCCAGTTATACTGTGCGTATTAGTGGAGAAAGCTTACAATGTATTCACAATGCAATAAACCTGTTGATTAGTACATGGAGCAAAACGATTGTGTGTTTCCACATACATGAGGTACGTAGACTATGCAGGGGAAAAACTAAGGATGACAGAGAATGAGAGGAACTTTCATTAACTAGCAGAAAGAAGCACTAAATTATAAAAGAACATCAATACCAATTATGAAATCAATTTAATTCTAAGAAAGCCATTTTTCAAAAGAAAACACCCTTTTACAAAATCCTTATGTTCAAAATTGAATGCTAACTTTTGAATTCCATATATATATATATATATATATATATATATATATATTAATCCTGTTTTTCAAATCAGGAGAAAACATTGTCTCTCATGATCTCATTCCATTTGCCAGTTGTTGTTGTGTGTCCTGTAATTGTGTGGTCAAATCCAAACAGCAATGCACAGTCCAAGTGGCCTGAAGTGCTTTCCTGTGCTCTTCCAGTAGTTTCATTGCTTTGGATCTTGGAGATGAGTCTCTCTCCATGTGGATTTCATTATTGGGTAAGGTGGGAGACTGGGATCAAATTCCAATCCTATGCTTATATGTACAGTTTTTCTAACATCATTTATTGCAGATATTTTCCTGGCTCTGGTGCATATTTTTGATGCCTTTGTTAATAATCAGTTTTCTGTGGATGCTTGGATTTATTCTGAAATCTCCTTTTTGTTCCTGCAGTTTGTGTGTCTGTTTTTGTGACAGTAACAAGCTGTTTTGGCTCCTAAGGGTTACAGTATATCTTGAAGCCAGACATTACTGCTGATTTTTTTTAAAATATTGTTTTTAAGTAGAATCAAACTACTATTAGTTTTAACCTGGAAGAATTTTCTTTGATATTTACAGTATGTCTGATGACAATGAAATATCTTGGTTATTATTTACGAAGGAGTATCTTTTATGTCACATTTACCTTGGAGAGATGATGTTGGTAGACACTTTTCTTGTTTTACATTGTCTTTCTGCACTTTGGTATGTTATATTAGTATCTCTTATCTGTCATTGCTGCAGATAAGAAAACAGTAAATGGGCTAAGAGGGGATCTTTGTAAGTAAAAGCAAACAAAACTCACTTTCTTTGCTAATTTCAATATTTCTTTCTTGTCTTTGGTTTCATCATTTTAACTATGATGTTTATGTTAGCGGAACTATTTTCACTTGATTTTTTTAGTGTTATTCTAAATGTCAATTAGATCTATTTGACTCATGGTATTGTTTGATTCATCTGCCCTTAGTTATTTTTGGCACATAGGCTGCAGGAACTACTGATCCAGAGGTGCTGGAATATGTAATTGCAATATGCAACCTTCCTTTTTAAATAGTTTTTTATCATTTATTCTTAGACTCTGATGGTAAGCGTGCCATGCTCTAATTTTCTGATAAATTGTCTCCTTTCATCCTCATGTAATACCTTTCATTATCTCTTAATTTTTATTTGATCTGAATCCCACTTTGTCTACAATTAATTATACCTGCTTTTTAGTATCTGCATGGTATACTTTTATGTTAATCAATTCTCTTTTATTTAAAATGGATTTGATATAGGCAACACATAGCTGTATCAAGACTGTTACTGACAGGGGCTGGGGAGATGGCTCAGTGGAATAAGTGCTTCCCTGGCAAACCCAAGGGCCTGAGTTCAATCCCCAGTTCCGTCAAAAAAAAAAAAAATGTTTAGGGCTGGGGACATGGCTCAGTGGACTAAGTGCTTCCCTGGCAAACACAAGGGCTTGAGTTCAATCCCTGGTTCTGAAAAAAAAAAAAAAAAAAGACTGTTACTGACAAACTCTTTTAACTGATATTCTTAAAGTACATAAAAAGTAGTTATTGCTATATTTATATTAACATATATCCATATATTATATGAACATATATTTACAGTTATGTTCACATATCATATATTCATAGAGGTTTTAAATTTGTGGCATTTATTCCATGTTCCTAAAAGAAATATTCCTGTCTTCTTTTTATTTCTAACTCACATTTTCATTGATTGTTTTATAAGCTTCCATTGTTTTCATACGATAAGAAGAATAATTGTTTTAAACTTTTATTTAAGTAACTGACTTGGATTTTTCAGCAAACACTTAGAACTCATCTCATTATTCTCCTGTTTATCACTGTAACATTTTATGTGTGGAGAAGATACCAGAACAGTCTGATCTCCCTTCTCATTCTGCTTGACATTTGACTGTTCATATCCTTGATACTGATTTATAGTCACACAATACATTATTACTATGATGATTTTGGACATTCATCTATTTAGTCAATGAGGAACAGATAGTAAAATTCCATGGTTTCATTTACTTTCATTTTTTGGATTATCTTCCTGTGTCGAGCTCTGAATTTCTACATGTATTACATTTTTTTCTGTCTAAAGAATTTCTTTTAAGATTCCTTGCTATAATAGCCTTTGACCAAGACTCCTCTTTTTTATCTGGGATACTACGCTTTTGCTTGGGCTACTGTGACAAAGTGGCTCAAGCTGGTTAATGTAAATAGTAGAATGTAAACTGTCTGGAGGGACGTGGGTAGAACAGGGTAGCCTCATATCTGGTGGCGGGAGGCTCTTGTGTAGAACGTGGTAATGGCGCCTGGGGACTCAGGAGTCTTTGTACTTAGTTCTCAGCATATGACACTCTTCCTGTGAGTGTGAAGAACTATCTTGTCAAATGTTGCTGCATTTGCTCTGACGCTCAGGCTCATCAGTGAGTGTGCAGGAAAGGAGGAGAAGTGCCTCATGACCATCCCATGATGATCAAGCCACTGTGTGGCTCTGCTGTGTTCTTATCTGCGTGCACAGGCAGACGTACAGAGTCTCCATTACTTCAGGTTCAGAAATGTAAAGGTTGACACAGGCAAGAACTGGGCTGTCACACAATCCCACAAACTTACAATTTGAGTGGTGTTTTAATATTTTTCATTGAATAAAGTTTTCATTTATTTATGCCATTGGCAATAGGTCAAGAGGTTTTTGGAATTTTACTTTCATAAATTTTAGTATGTTTCTGAGCTCCTCAGGTTGCCCTAAAGGAGCTTGCAAGTAAATTCTTTGCAACTAAAATTTGACTTTGTTAAAACCCTCAGACACACTCCGCAGTTTATATCTGACCTCTATAACCTTTAGACCAAAACCTTCTTGAGCTGCCATAAAATTATTTACTTTCTGATACTTGTTATTACAGTAGTCTAAATCCATCATTAGTTTCTCAAATAATCACATACTTTTATTTGCTCAAAATACATATTTATATCTCACTTATTCCTCATCACTTTTCAATTCTTAGCCTAAAACTTGTCTCATTTCAAAATTTTTATTGACACTGGTAAATAAGAACTGAGTGTTTTTTAATTGTTCTTGAATTCTGTGTATATCTGTATAAAACACATAGCATATTTGGTATGATTAACTCTGGCTTTGTGTTTAATGAATTATAAAGCAATAATTTTAAAGGAAGTTAAAAGCATAAACATTCCTGTATATAGTCAGAATAAGAAAGAGGAGAGAAAGAAAGAAAGAAAAAAAGAAAGATGTAGAGAAAGAGAATTTTCTATAAGGCAGAAATGTCAAAATTTCTTAGAAAAATAAGAATGCTTCAATTGATTTGTTTATACTAGCTCATTTTAATGTCTATAATCATGCATTTTTTATAATGTAAACTTCAATTTTTACAGAATTTTTACATTTAACAAAATACATTTCTATTTTCATATGTCCATGAATATCTGAAATTCAATTACTATAAATTTCTTATATCCTTACATAACATCATGAAAAGATAGTATCACATATATCACAATGTATATGACATAAATCTATATAATAATATAGGTTTGTATGACATATTTAAAATTATTTGTGTGAAATATATTGGCTTTATATTGTATATGTCTTTCATTTCACAATGTTTAACCATTTCAACAGGTATATTGATTACAAGCAATTACTTTCCTTACTGATCTAATAACTGTTTTACAATTATATTTTTTTAATTTGCTGTACAAATGTGAAGCTATATTTTGCAAAGAATAAGCACCAACGATTCAGTTTACACTGAATTTGGCTTGAATTTATGCAAACAGCTGAATTTCAAAAATATATTTCAAATTGAAGAATCCTACTTAAACTATATTTTTGACTGCATAGGTGAACAGCGGGAGGTGTTAGGTGAACGTTGTGCTTGTTACAGGGACGCACTTCACATTCTGAAAGCAAATCACAGAAATACATTCAAGAGATGTCAAAATGAATTTCAGAAGAGGTCAAAGAATAATAGCTTCATGGGTCATCCGAGGAAGAACAGGAACCCTAGCTGCGTATGGTTTGGGAGGGCAGACTAGGTGGACAGTCAAGAGAAAAAAAGCATGCTGGGAGCACAGAGCAAACTTTTTATTAAGACCAATAATGGTTGTCAGTACTGAGGATTTAATCAGAAAACACAGTAATATTTTTGTCTTCCTATACTGAACATGTAGATCGAGGGGCAAGGACAGCTAACACTTTGCAGAAATTTTTTAAATAATCAAATTATTTCAAAATATCTCTGACTATAATATGACGGCATAAAGGATACCCAGAGATAAAGATAAGATTTCCATCACTGAAAAGATATGTGAGTCCCATATCAATGATCAAAACCAACACCTTAAAGCTTTCATATACCCTAGAACCAGAAAAAATATATACTGACTGATTTTATTAAGTTATTTAGGTCTATGTTTTAGCTTCAGACTTTGTATGATACTTGCACTTCCCTTCTAAGTACAGCATTGCACATTCGCCCCATGATTACAGATATCTCTTCTTTTTTTTTTTTTTTGTTTTTTTGTTTTTTTGTTTTTTTGGCGGAACCGGGGATTGAACTCAGGTCCTTGCGCTTGCCA